>MCJB01049730.1:50336-80828 GCA_002018475.1 Nicotiana obtusifolia
CCCCCCCCCCCCCGAAGAACATTCATCCTCGAATGTAAGGGTTTATGGAGAGTCTAACTCATCGTGGATTCCGTAAATTTCCGGCTGAGTTTCCCCTATAAATTGGACACTAGCCAAACTTGCAAGCAGTTAAACCCAACCTATGGCCTTACAAGGCTGTACAAAGAATTATTGATATGTACATTATCTGCATATCACCATTTTGTATTAAGAAGGAGTATTCTCAAGCTATTGCTTACCTCATAGAGCTATTTCACCTTCTAATCCGTTCTGCGTTTCCCCGACTTCCTTGTTATCTTCAATCTGGAACAGGTAAGGGTATTAGACTTCATCTCCTCTTCTGCTTCCCATGTCATTTCTTCCGTATTCTTGTTCCTCCACAATACTTTGACTGAAGCTACATCCTTTGTTCTCAGCTTGCGGACTTGTCGATCTAATATAGTCACTGGCACTTCTTCATATGATAGATCTTCTGTAACTTGTACATCTTTGATAGGGACGACCCGAGAAGGGTCTCCAATACATTTCCTCAACATAGATACATGGAATACCGGGTGGACAAATTCCAATTCGGATGGCAATTCTAACTCATAAGCAACCGTCCAATTCGTTGAAGAATTTTATACGGACTCAGTTTACCCTTCTTCCCAAAATGCATAACGCCCTTCATCGACGAGATCCTCAGGTAAACCCAATCACCAACCTCAAATTCTAGATCACGACGTCGGACATCGGAATAAGACTTTTGCTTGCTTTGTGCCATCCTCAGTCGCTCTTGTATCACTTTCACCTTCTCAATGGCTTGGTGAATAAAATTTGGCCCATACAATTTTGTCTCCCCGACTTCGAACCATCCAATTGGTGACCTACATCTCCTCCCGTACAGTGCCTCGTACGGAGCCATTTTAATGCTGGAATGGTACCTATTATTGTAGGCGAATTCTATGAGTGCCAGGTGATCATCCCAGTTCCCCTTGAAATCTAGAACACATGCTCGTAGCATATCTCCAAGTGTCTGAATTGTACGTTCAGCCTGTCCGAATGGAATGCGGTGCTGAGATTCACTTGTGTGCCTAAACCCTTCTAAAAGGACCTCCAAAAGTTAGCCGTAAATTAAGCTCCTCGGTCTGAGATAATAGATATCAGCACACCATGAAGTCTAACAATCTCCTTGATATACAACTTCGCATAATCTTCAACTGTGTAAGTTGTCTTAACTGGCAGAAAATGGGCACATTTTGTAAGTCGATCAACTATCACCCAAATGAAGTCAAACTTATGATAAGAGCGAGGTAATACAATAATGAAGTCCATATTAATCACCTCCCATTTCCAGGTCGAAATTTCTATATTCTGAATCAATCCACTGGGTTTCTGATGCTCGATCTTTACTTGTTGACAATTAGGACACTAGGCTACAAATTCTGCAATAGATTTCCTGTTATCCCACCAATACTGCTCCTTAACGTCATGATACATCTTTGGCGAGCCAGGATGGATGGAATATCAGGACTGATGAATCTCAATCATATTCTTCTCTCGCAACTCTCCTACATTAGGCACACATAATCGGCCCTGGTATCTCAGTGCCTCATCTCCTTCAATCTCGAAAGCCGTAATTTTACACTGCTGAATGCTCTCTCTCAATCGTACTAAGGTAGGATCTTCATATTGCCGTGCTTTTACCTCGGCTACCAAAGATGATTTTGATGTATTCCGTACTGTAACACATCCATCATCAGAGTCTAACAATCTGATTCTCATATTAGCTAGCTGATGAAGCTCTTTAGTCAACCCTTGTCTATCTGCCTCAATGTGTACTAAGCTTTCCATTAACTTACGACTGGGAGTGTCAGCCACAACATTGGCTTTACCGGGATGGTACAATATCTCTACATCGAATCTTTCAGGAATTCAAGCAACCTACGTTGCCTCAAATTCAACTCCTTCTGCTTGAAGATGTATTGTAAACTCTTGTGATCTGTGTAGATGTCAACATGGACACAGTATAAGTAGTGCCGCCATATCTTCAAGGCATATATTACTGCAGCCAATTCCAAATCATAAGTCGGGTAATTCTTTTCATGCTTCTTCAATTGTCTTGATGCATAAGCAATCACCTTTCCACGTTGCATCAATATGAACCCGAAACCTATACTTGAGGCATCACAATATACCACATAACCTTCTGTTTCTTCTTTGAGAGTGAGCAGTGGCGTGGATGTCAATCGATTCTTTTGCTCCTGAAAACTACGTTTACAAGCGTCAGACCACTAAAACTTGGTAGCTTTCTATGTTAGCTTAGTCAATGGTGCTGGTATAGAGAAAAACCCTTCTACAAATTGCCTATAATATCCTTCTAGCCCTAGGAAGCTGCGGACTTCTAACGGTGTTGTAGGTCTCGGCCAATTCTTCACTGCATCGATCATCTGAGTGTCGAGACTAATACCCTCGTTAGATATCACATGGCCAAGGAACTATTGAGTTTAGCCAGAATTCACATTTGGAGAGTTTAGCATATAACTACGACCCTGAAGGGTCTGTAATACTATCCGCAAGTGGCCCGCATGTTCCGCCTCCGAATGAGAATACACCAGAATGTCATCAATGAATACGATCACGAACACATCAAGATAGGGCCTGAATACACTATTTTTGAGATCCATAAAAGCTACTGGGGCATTTGTTAGCCCAAACGACATCATCAAGAACTCAAAGTGCCCATATCTTGTCCAGAAGGCTGTCTTTGGAATATCCTTCTCCTTAACCCTCACCTGATGATACCTTGAACGTAAGTCAATCTTGGAGAAATATTTGGCACCCTGGGGTTGGTCAAATAGGTCGTCAATCCTTGGAAGTGGATACTTGCTTTTATAGTAAACTTATTCAACTGTCGATAATCGATACACTTCCTTAACGACCCATCTTTCTTTCGCACGAACAAGAGTAGCACACCCCAACGTGAAGTGCTAGGCCTAATGAAGAACTTATCCAGCAAGTATGGAGGGATAGAGATTGGTTGAGTGTCGGGCAACACATCAATGCTAAACTCAATCTCCCTTTCAAGAGGAAGACCTGGGAGTTCATCTGGGAATACATCTGGAACGTCATTGACCACGAGGTTTGATTTAGAGTAGGCGACTTCGGCTCCGCATCCCTAATACGAACGAGATAATAAATGTAACATTTTGAGATCATCTTCCTTTCCTTAAGATAGGAAATGAATCTACCTTTCGGCTTAGCAATTTTCCCCTTCCATTTGATGACGGGTTCACTAGGAAACTGAAACCTAACCATCTTCGTATGAAAATCAACATTTGCATAGCATGAGGCCAACGAGTCCATTCCCATTTTCACATCGAAATCAACTATTTCTAACTCAAATAAATTTTTTGAGGTTTGACGACTAGAAATCATCACCGTGCAACATCTATATAACCTTCTAGCAATCACAGAATCTCCTATCCGAGTAGAAACCGCAAGTTGTTTACTTATCAATTCAGGTTCAACGCCCAACTTATTAGCCACAAAGAGTGTAACATATGATAATGTAGATCCCGGATCAATCAACGCATATACATCATAAGAAAACACAGACAATATACCTGTAACAACATCTGGAGATGACTCGAGATCTTGTCGACCTACTAGGGCATAGGTTTGATTTTGAGTACCACTTGAACTCGGCACTGCACCTCTACCTCTACCACAACATGTCGACTGCTGAAAACCCCGTGCTAGAGGTCGAACTGATGAGGAAGAACTAGACACAGATCCAGTCGGCTGAGCCATACCACCACCTCCTCTGTTAGGAAAATCCTACATCATATGGTCAGGTTGTCCGCAAGAATAGCACGCATCGGAACCTCGACAGCACAGTCCAAAGTGGGCGTTGCTGCACTGAACGCAATGAGGTGTTAGGGTCTCGTCTGACTAGTATCCTTATGATATTGTGAACCTGATGCCCGCGAACTCTGACCTGAATCAGAATAGGTAAATCGATCATATTAAGGCCTCTAAAACTGTGGAGGACCACTAGCTACTGGTGGCGCAGAACTACTCGAATATTAGGGCCTGATACTACCTCTGAAGTCATCTGAATACCCTGCAAATCTCGCCCTCTTATGCTGGCCCCTATCCTGCTCCCTATCTGCCCTTTGCTGGTGCTTACGATCCTCTAGTGTCCGGGCATAAGCCTGAATACGAGAAATATCCATGCCCTCTACCAAAGAGGCTGTCGTGCACTCATTTAGCAGATGTGGTCCCAACGGTTCACAAACAGGTGCACCCTATCACTCATCTCTGCCACCATATGGGGGCATACCTTGCTAAAGAATCAAACTGCATACTATACTCTCCCACACTCATATTACCCTGTCGAAGGTTCAAGAACTTATCACCTCTAACTCGTTGTATCTCAACTGGCAAGTACTGACGAAGAAAGGCCTCAGAAAATTTGTTCTACATAGCTGGAGGAGCATTCAGACCCCTGGATCTCTTCCAACTATCATACCAGAAAATTGCTAAATCCCGTAACCGATAAGAAGCCAACTCTACTGCCTCTATATCACTAGCATGCATAACCGCAATATACGATGAACCTGATCAATAAATGTCTGGGGGTCCTCCATGGGGTCTGATCTAGTAAATAGTGGAGGCTCTAGATTAATAAAATCACGAACTCTCACACTAACTGGTTAATCAGCAGCACCGGTATTCTGCCTCTGAGCCTGAGCAGCTACCAAGCTAGTCAAAGTGTCCTGATTTGTAGTGCCAGATGGAGGAATTGGAGGTACTGGGTGCCTCCTAATATCCTCTAGAGGAGACGGAGTAGATGAGGTATGAGACGACATCTCACTCTGAGCCTCACTTTGGCCTGCTCTGGCTAGAGGCACCTTACTGGTACCCTCTCCCGCACTGTATCAAGTCGTCTGCTAATCGCTTGGTTCCTAGTCGAAGGCATCGCTCAAAGAAACAAGGTGAATGTTAGAGACGAACACTTGCGACTCAACTTTACGCGCGATCTAGATTCAGGAAGAAGGTAAAACCCTAAATGTCATGTAGCCTCCTGATTATAAATGTGGCACGCTACATATCCATAATCAAGACTCTACTAGACACGGCTCATAGACAACCCCTAGGACAGACTTGCTCTGATAAAAAGTTTGTGACGACCCAAACTAGAGGGCCATGACTAGCACCCAGGCCATACCTGCCGAGCAGCAACGTACATTTTATCTAACCTTTCTTATTTTTTATAAGGGCCGACGAGATCAATATAAATGGTAGACATGAATCCTAAACAACCGACAATGATAGATAATAGCATGAACATATATAACATGGGCCGATAAGGCTGTCAGGAAGCTATGTATAAGGTACGAGCTGACAAGCTGCCATGAGAGACTACACAACAAAAAACAGTCGTCAAGGTAATCCAAACTATACGTGAGTCGACACCTGTCTATGAGCCTCTAAAGGAACATAAGTGCTGCAACATTGCTGGAACAGGGCCTCGAAATACCTATAATGTCTATGACAAAAATGCATTCCAAGACCACGGCAAGTCCGGAGAAAGGATCTTACCAATAAACGCTGAATTGGGCAGCCTACTATGGCAGGGGAGCTTCGCCTACCCGTCTATCAGGACCTCCAGCACGACATGCAGCATTCACAAATAAAAAGGACGTCAGTACAAATAAAATACTGAGTATGTAAAGCAGGAAGGCATAAGTAAGAACAGCAATGTAAATAAGGATAGAAAATATACAATCCATAACATCTGGGTGCCCTCTAAGGATTACTAACATGAAACGCATGATACATACACATATATATATATATATATATATATATGTTCACATAAACATTTAAAACATACGCATCTGTGGGCATCATTAGCATCATATCGTACCCCGATGTAATAGGCTCGATAAAAACGTACCCGGCCATCATAAGGCTCGGTACCACGTGGAGCTCGGTAAAACCCAATTGATCGGTGGTTGCACAATAGGTGTCCTACCTGAACGACTATTGCGCGGCTCGGTAGAGTAAAATAGATACATATATATGATGCGTGTTGGACTCATTGGAATCACATTTTGAACCTTTCGGAGTGACATAAGGTCGGTATCCTTCGCACACGTTAATAGGATTAACTCTTCATCAAGAATCTTATAAGAATCAGGAAGTACTAACAACATTGATAACATAAGAATAACAGAAGTAACATCAACATAAATCGTTCCATAAGAAGGGAAACAATGTAAGTATTGCTAGCTTCTAAGAGAGGAGTATCTTTAGAAGCTCGTTCATTACATTATGTACAATCGGAGTCGTGCAAAAGAAGAAAAGGGATAGCCTCACATACCTTGTATATACTGCCCAACCTCAAGCTATGCAAATGTCACAACTCCTTAGTCTACAATAAGAGAAATGACACTATTGTTATTGTTTAAGCATCGTAACTGTTATGTATCGACCGCAACCTATTTTACGTTGAAACGGACCGAACCTCCCCTATTTATATGAATTCTCAAAAGCTAAAAAAATCACCAAAAAGCCCAAACAACATCAATAATAATCATATTGAGCCTCCGAAAATAGTCCACCAACCAACAACATTACTAACAAGCCTATCGATATATATCTCACAAGTTCTAGCTTCAACGGCTTAGCCGTAACTTGGATAATCTTAAATACATTTAGGGTAAGAGGTTCCTCACCTTTACACAGAAATAACAACCCCAATTTGAACTTAATTGACCACGAATATCGCTCTAATTCTGCCACAAGAACAAGAAAGCGAAGTAGCAATCAATTAGGGTTTTTCGGCCCTAGAATCACTTGAAAAGACTTGAAATCACCTAGGGTTGATATTAAAAGCTTGAGGGAGTATTTTACAGAACATAAACCAATTAAAACAATCTCCCACACGAGCTAGAACAACACAAAACCAGCAACAACAAGAAGAACAAGAAACTTACTAGCGCCACGGGATTCGCAATACTTGATTTGTGTTGTTTGCCCTTTGTTTTGGTCTTGGATCATGAGAGAACCTTGAGAGAGTATTTTTGGGGTTCTAAGGTCTAAATATACTTAAAATTAATGACATAAAACAAGGTTGAGGCGTGTTATATATATCCATATATCTTAACCGGCTATGTGGGCCCCATAGAGACCTGCTTGGCACAGTCTCGTGAAAACGCGAATATCTCTCTACTCTGAGATCGTATCAATAAACGGTTTAATGTGTTGGAACATAGACTCATAGATCTTTAATTTGGTGAGTATATCACCTGTAATTCCAATTAAATTGGTAGAAAAGATTAGTGACATTTGACCTAAAGTTTAAATAAAATTATGGACGTAAGTTGCGACATCTTTTGTCGACTTTTATTTCATAACTCGTTTGATTTCAAGACTTATGATACGGATATTATATGATTTAAATACCTTAAAACACAACCTCTTGGGAATATTAAGCACCTCTAGTTTACTCAAAAATGCAAGTTACAACATCTTTGATTCGTTTAACTTCTAATACTTGTTAACCACTCTTATACACCCTAGTATTGTTTAAGACCAATAGGATTAACTTCTTATCATCTTAAAGATAATCTCTTCTCGGATTTATATCGAATAACTTACCGCGTGATCCAACATACGCGAATACGGGTTGTAACGGTCCCTCGTTGAGGTAAGTAATATATCTAATTTTGAATATGAGGGTATTTGTCCCTGAGAACTATGATACTTGAGATGGGTTGGGGGTGACGCACATTTTAGGTGACAGGCGTGTGTTCTTGCACCAGAGTTTCTTGATAAAGGTGGATTTTTAGACTATTATGGGACTTATTTTGCTATCATGCCTCATTATATCCGTACTTCTATACATGTATGATTATTTGATTTCTAATTAAAGTTAAAAATCATGTTTAGGCTATGTGCTTATATGGTTGAGGCATGATAGGGCTATTCTTACTATTTATAAGCTAATTGCCTTAATTGTACACATACTCTAAATCATGATGCTATATCCGTGTATTATATCTTCATCTTAGTGCTTTCTTATTTTGATTTCTCACTTGTTGTTGATGCCTCATACATGTAACGATGTTGAACTGAGTACTGTGAGATGTGATTAATTGAGACTTGAGCCGTTGATGACTGATCTTGGGTCATAGAGCCGATTTGATATTGATTTTGATGTGACACATACGCGAGGCCCATATTAGGCTAAGTAGTAGTAGTAACTTATTAGGGGTAACTTAAGCACTAGGATCCACTATTGGGCTATGCGATATTGATTAGTGCTTGGGCCAGGATCCGCCCCTCTTGAGTCTGATATTACAGTGACCGCAGGCACATTGATATACACATGCTTTTTTGAGGGGCATCTGTACTAGGCACCCGTACAGTGCTGAGAATATGTAACGATCCAACCGATTGTTTTGAGAATTTGCATTCCGGTCGGTGGTTCGAGGGCATGAGTAGCTTCGTATGATGTATTATGACTTGTATGAATCGTTGATTTTGGTTTTCAGGGGATTCGGGATTGATTTGGAAGGATGACTCTCATTTTAGAAACATTAAGTTGGAAGAGTTGACCAAGTTTGACTTTTGTGTATTTGAGCACGGATCAGAGTTTTGATGGTTCCGTTAGGTCCGTTTGGTTATGTTGGACTTGGACTTATGCCTGAAATTATATTTTGATGTTTCTAGAAGGGTTCGACACTATTTGGTAAAAGTTGGCAATTTGAAGGTTTGGAATGTTCATAGGTTTGACGGGGAGTTGACACTGATTATATGGGGTTCGAATTGTTTTTCAGGGTGTTGAGGTAGGTTCTTTATGTCATTTGGAACTTGAGTGAAAACTTTGTGGTCATTCCAAGTTGATATGATATGGTTCGACACGGATTTTGGAAGTTGAAGGTTCAAAAGTTTATTAAGTTCGATTTGAGGCACGATTCGTGCATTTGACATTTTTATATGAGATTGTAGGCCTCGAGTAGGTTCGTATTATGGTTTGGGACATGTTGGCATATTTGGACAGGGTCTCTCAGGGCTCGGATGAGTTTCGGATGAGTTTCAGATCATTTCCATGTTCTTTGGCATTGTTTGTTTCTGTAGGTTTTGGTCTTTTTCGTGATCGCGAAGGTTGAGTCGCGGTCACGTACTGCATTGGGAGTTTCTTGATGTTTATTCTTCGTGTTCGTGCTATAGAGATCGCGTTCACGGCGGTTGAGGCTTTAAGTCATCGCGTTCGCGACCATGTCTATGAGTTCGCATAGTGTAGAGCGGGGCTTGGCAGTCTTGATGGGTTCTTCTTTGTTTTCGATATGGTTTGTTGACGTTTGCGGAGATTTGGCAGTGTGTTCATTGCGTTAGCGAGGGTGTCTCCATGAACGCGCAGTGTAAAGTGTGGCAGTGTGAGGTTATGCTTAACGAACGCGAGGCTTCTTCCGGATTCGCGAAGGGTACCCATGGACGAATGTATAAAGTACTCTATTTTGAAGGTTTTCATCAATTTATCATATTTGAGTTATGCAGCTTGGATTTGGGCGATTTTCACCAAATGGATTGGGGTAAGTATTTTTTACTCGATTTTGATGATATTCCACGATTCCATCTTCGATTTTGGCATTTTAATTATGAATTTAAAAGAGAAATTGGGGGGTTTTGTCTAAACTTTCCTAAAATGAATAATTGAGTTCTGAACATTGATTCGGAGTCGGATTTGAGTGAAATTAGTATGGTTGGACTCATAATTGAATGTGTTGTTGGAAATTATGAGTTTTGTTGGGTTCTGAGGTACGGGCCGGGTTTGACATTTTGGTTGTTTCCTAAGGCATTATTTGATATTATTGAGTTGCTTTTGGTTATTTTTGTGTCGTTCGGAGGTCGATTCGCGTGGGATGGCATTTCTAGAGTATTGTTTGGCTTGCTCGGTCTTTGATTTGATTTATTCGAGGTAAGTAACATATCTAAACTTGGATTTGAGGGTAATTATACCTGAGATCTATGATATTTGAGATAGGTTGGGGGTGACACATGCGCTAGGTGATGGGCGTGCGTGTGTGCATAGAGGTATTCATGATCTGGGTGTACTTAGGCTATTATGTGCTCGTTTTTGGCAATCATGATTCTTTGATATCATGTTTTCTACGTTTATATGATTACGTGAGTTATTATTCATGTTCGAAATCATGTCTAGGCCACCTGCTTAGTTATTTGAGACATGTTAGAGTTATTTTTCCATGTTGAGCTATTTACCTTAGCCGTAGACATATTGTTTCAGTCATGATAGTTACTTCCACATGTTATGTCTCTGCCTCTAGACATTCTTGATAGGCTACTTCACATGTTATTGGTGTCTTTCTACGTGACACAAGTCTAAGGTATATTTGAGGCCCATTGTGATATTCCGTGCTACATGATTGGATTGTGTTTCGGTGATATGTTGACATATTGAGGCTTGAGCGGGTTGATGCCTGGTGTAGGCCGTAGAGCCATGTTGTGAGTGATGTTGGATCGGGTTGAAATCCATAATGGTTATATTGGTATTGAGGTGACGCGTACGCTAGGCCCCACATTGAGCTAAGTATTACTGATTTTGAGGCTACACGTCCACCAATCCATATTGGCTTATGATTAGCGCTTAGGAAGGATCCACTCCTCAGGAGTATGACATGCCAGTAGTGGGCGCAGGCACAGTGTTTTATATACGTGCTTTAGTGATGGGCATTTATGTTAGGCACCCGTACAATGCTAAGTGTTGTTATGTGTGTTGGTAAGGGCCTTGGGCCAGGCACCCTGAGTGTGCTAAGTGTGATTATTCTTGATGGTTTCACTGTGATGATATTAAGTTGACATGAATATTTGTCATGTACGCATGGAGATGCATTTTTCTCATGCTAGACGGTAATATGACATTTGATGATTTGACAAGTATATTTGACAAATAGGCATAGAGATGTATATTCCTCATGCCAGATGGTATTTGATAATTGATGACATGACATGTTTATTGACATGTGGGCATAGAGATGTACTTTCCTCATGCTAGTTGGTACGCAGAAATTCTTATATGGTGTTGTGAATTGATAAATACGTTCCTTTTGATAAACTCATGTTTAGTTGATTTTGGTGGTAAGATTTGGACTTGAATGTCGTACTTGAGAAGCATGCCTACTTTATCGTAATTGTGAATGAGCCGAGCATATATCTCTTGAGTTATTTTCCTTTACTGCCTTCATTATATTACTACGAGTTGTTATTGGCTATTGATGTTGGACTTCGGCTATCTTCCAAGCTCGTCACTGCTTTTAATCTGAGGTTAGATTTGTTACTTATTGAGTACATAGGGTCGGTTGTACTCATACTACACTTCTGCACCTTGCGTGTAGATCTCGATGCTGATGTTGCTGTGTATGGCGGGAGCTGGCATTGAAGTTGTACTTGCTTTCTGGATATAGATGCCACTTGTCCTTGGTAGCTTTAGAATTGCAAATCTGTTCATATATACTTCAAACAGATGATGTATTTATTTTGTACTAGCTTTGTAAATTCTAAGTCTTAGAAGCTTATGATTATCACCTGCGGGGTAGTCTACGGGTGTGTGATTATTATGATGATTTTGTGGAGAGTTTCTTTCTACAGGTGGGTTATAGGTGTAGAAATTTGAGTTTGGATCGTTTGAGGAAGTTGGCTTGACTATCACGAGGATGAATGTGAGATTAGTAGATAACTTGAGGTATTTTGCGATTTGTGTTACATGAGCTTATGAAGGATTTATTTGAATTGTAGTGCGTGATTATGGCAGTAATGGAGTAAGGTCATTGTGGGTTATCGGATGTTGAGTTCTATGGCTTTGAGCCAAGTGAAGGAGCCTGCTATCAATGATCTGATTACATGGTCATGTGTTAATCTTGGTCTAAGGTATATTTGTGGATCGATTATGATTTGAAGAGGTTGGTTTTGAGGGTGACTTGAGCAAGGAAATTTCTAGATGCATGATGTATTATACCCTGTGGATATATGGAAATCTTGGAATGACTCGGGTTTGTTATTCGTGGTTGATGTAATGTGCTAAGAAAAAGGGAGTCACTAGGTTGCATTAAGGTAGGGTCACTTCTTTGGATGTTAGGGTGCTAATGGAGCACCAGTGATTTGGCTCGTTTGAGTGATGCAATTGAGATTAGAGCAGTGTGGATGACTTTTGAGATGGTTCTCATGGATTCAAGATTCATATGTGGCATTTGAGGAATTTCTGAATTTTTAAAAGTCTAAGATATGGGATTTGCATTGAAAGGTGCTGAGACTTGTGGTATATCCGTATCATTAGTTGTTCTATGTTTCGGTATCAGAGAAGTTAAGGATACAACTTCAGATTCACAGAAGGTCTCTTTAGAGCGGGTATCTCGATTGTGGTACTTTTGGTGTGCTTAAGGGCAATCCAGCGGCTTATGGGCTTCAGGGAGATGTTGTTTCATGTTAGGATCTCTTGTGGTGAGCGTTAGGTTAAGGGTCATAGCGTACTGGCAAAGAGAAGTGTCATCTTAAAAGTAATTCGGAAGGAACTCGAGGAAATAGGGCAGCTTGGTAGTAGGTTGAATCTGTATAGTAATGGTATGATCGGATCTTTTGGTTCTTATGATATGGTGAGGCTTTCCCGGTGTTTCGTGGCAATACTCTTGGGATTGGCGACCTACGTGACTTGGTTGAGTTAGAGGGACTCAATTCTAATGGTTTGGTTATGTACAACTAGGTTTCGAAGAGTTCTCGATGATTTCTACCATGGTTGGGGACCGATGTCTTCTATAGGCATGAAGTGTATGTTGCGTGTTGTGCTTTTTCTCCTGGATGGGACCAAGTGGAAGGTTTATGGCTGATTGAGTATGTACTCTGCTGGTGACTTGGAGTTGATTATGGGATTCTCGTGCTTTCATATAATGGTATGGTAGAGGTGGTGCATTGTGTGGAATTGAAATGTGCATGTACACGTTGGTAAATTTAGTATTAAAGGAAAGGTCATGAGTTCTAGACAATATGGACGGTTTCAGATGTTTAGAAGAATGCTATTAGTAGTTGGTATTACTTGAGAAAAGTGTACATGAGAGAAGGGCGTATTATTTTTCGACTTACGTGTGCGTCATTGTTATTGTGGTACTCGCCCGGTTGATCGACTGTTGATGTTCCGATTTTGCTATATGACACGGAAGAATCATGAAAGTATTTATCATAGAATGATTGGATATGAAGGATGTGGAAGTAACTTGAGTGGTCGAGATGGGATCGGATGTGGTAATTCTTGTATTCTAGGGATTTAGAGACTGAGAGTTCTCAGAGGCAGATTGTTCCTTGGTTGCGGACTGTGAAAGTATAGCCAAAGTTAGACAACTAATATTATGTGTTATTGTTAGGTTATCGTGGACTTTTAGAGGGTTATTTATCTATTTGTGGATGACCAGAGTTGATTTGGGGGCCTATTGGTAGGCCTAATGAGGATGCGTATTCTACACTGGGTCGGATTTGTTGACTCAACATTGCTATTGTTAGGGGATGTGTCATTTAGTTAGAGTTGAGCTTGTTCGTGTTTTGACATGTTCTATGTGTTACTCTTCTATGCTATGATGGGTTGTGTTCTGCTGGTTATTTGCACACATGATGCGTTTCTGTTTAGGCCTTATGGTGAAATTCAAGCAAAATGGTTCTTGGGGTGCTGAATGGTTGATTGCGCCTTGGTTATGGCCTTTTCCTATTTGTAATATGTGCCACCTGTTTCTCCATGGTTATGGTCATGCACTTCATGTGTTTGTTGTTGATTTGCATATGGTTGTTAATTTTGAGCATTATGGGTTAAGGTATTTCATATGGACCAGTGTTTGGATGGGATTATGTTGGGACATGATCCTTTGGGTAGATTTCGTGTCTCTTGGTTCGCCTTTGTGTTATGGGTTTATGGCATTGCGCTTGTGGTGGTATCTGTTGAGCTTGTGGGATGGTTCTCTTATTTGAATCATTTTTCATTTTTGGGTATATTTGAGTTGTTTCTTATTGGTGCATGGATTGCACGGTTGTGACTTTAGGTTCTATTGGTGTAGCATGTCAGTAGATGAGCTTGTATTAGATGAGATGAGGTCAATGGACCTAGAATGGATACTATTGGATTAGATTACGGTATGTTTGGAAGAATAATGTCACTAATCAACTTAGAATTTGGCTATGGTTCTTGTTGGACGAGGGAGCTCCGTGACTTGCTGATCTGATGAGTGGTTAATTCTGCGCGTTTATTTCATCATTCGAAGTGTACGAAGGGTTAGAACAAGGTTAAATTTGATATGAGATTTATTACTAGTATCGAGTTTGTTATTAAGAAACTATTGTAGTCAGAAGCTATTGTTATGAGTATCTGAGTTATGTGGTATGTCATGTGACTACATCTTGGGTTATGGTTATGGCTTGATATAGCTTAATCAGAATTATACAATGTATAGATGTGAGAATCGAATCTTGTAATGGATACCAGATGTTTAAAATTGGGTTCTATGATTTATGGACTAAGGTTAAAGTAAGGATCTTCAGTTATGTTGTGATGCCATGCTTATATCGATTGGGGTGACGTGGGATCTCCCGTGGGTATGTGTGTGGTGAGTTTATACAGTGATTCCATGGCTCTGGACAACTCTTGGCACATTCGAGGACAAACGTACATTTAAGTGGGGGAGAATGTAATGACTCGACCGGTCGTTTAGAGAATTTGCATTCTACTCGATGGTTCGAGGGTATGAGTAGCTTCGTATGATGTATTATGACATGTGTGAATCATCGGTTTTAATTTTCGGGTGACTCGAAATTGATTTGGAAGAATGATTCTCATTTTAGAAGATTTAAGTTGGAAGAGTTGACCTAATTTGACTTTTGTGTATTTGAACCCAGATCGGAGTTTTGATGGTTACGTTAGGTCTGTGTGGTGATTTGGAATTGGGCGTATGCCCAAAATTGCATTTTGATGTTTCTAGAAGGGTTCGACACTATTTGGCGAAAGTTGGCAATTTGAAGGTTTGGAATATTTATAAGTTTGACCGTGAGTTGACTTTGACGATATCAGGTTTGGACTGTTGTTCTAGGAGTTTGAATAGATTCGTTATATCATTTGGAACTTGAGTGCAAAATTTTAGGTCATTCCGAGTTGATTTGATATGGTTCGGCACGAGTTTTGGAAGTTGAAAGTTCAAAAGTTCTTTAAGTTTGATTTGAGGTACGATTCGTGGTTTTGATGTTTTATGTGAGCTTTGAAGCATCAAGTAGGTCCGTGTTATGTTTTAGACTTGTTGGCATGTTTGGACGGGATTCCGAGAGGCTCGGGTGAGTTTCGAAGGAGTATCAGATCATTTCCGTGTTCTTTGGCACTACTGGTTTCTGCTGGTTCTTCTTTGCGATCGCGTAGTGCATTGGGAGCTTCTTGATGTTTATTCTTTGCGTTCGCACTATAGAGATCGCATTCACAGTGGTTGAGGCGTTAAGTCTTCGTGTTCGCGACCAAGTCAATGCGTTCACGTAGTGTTGAGTGGGGCAGGGCAATCTTGATGGGTTCTTCTTCGCGTTTGCGATGGTTTGTTCGGGCTCGTGACGGTCTGGCAATGTCTTCATCGTGTTCGCAAGGGTGTTGCCGCGAACACGTAGTGTACGGTATGGCAGTGTGAGTTTGTGCTTCGCGAACGCGAGGTTTGTTCCGCGTTCGCGGAGGGTACGGCTAAAGCAGTGTATAAAGTACTTTGTTTCGAAGGTTTTGGTCATTTTGTCATATTTTGAGTTATGGAGCTTCGATATGGGCGATTTTGGAGGCGATTTTCACCAAATGGATTGGGATAAGTATTTTTTACTCAATATTTATTATATTCCATGATTCCATCTTTATCATTTTGATTATGAATTTGAAAGAGAAATTAGGGGGTTTTATCTAAACCTTCCTAAAGTGAATAATTGAGTTTTGAACATCGATTCGGAGTCAGATTTGAGTGAAATTTGTATGGTTGGACTAGTAACTGAATGAGTTGTAGGAATTAGTGAGTTTTGCCGGGTTCTGAGGTCCAGACCTAGGTTGACTTTTTGGTTGACTTTGAGTATTTGATTAAAGATTCAACCTTTTTCGATCGGGTTTGTTTCCTAAGGCATTATTTTATATTTTTGAGTTGCTTTTGGTTACTTTCGAGGCGTTCAGAGGTCGATTCGCGCGGGATGACATTTCTAGAGTATTGTTTGGCTTGCTCAGTATTTGATTTGGCTTGTTCGAGGTAAGCAACATTTCTAAACTTGGATTTGAGGGTAATTAGACCTGAGAACTATGATATTTGATATAGGTTGGGGGTGACGCATGCGCTAGGTGACAGGCATGTGTGCGTGTACCGAGGTATTCATGATCCGGGTAGTTCTTAGGGTATTATGTTCCTTGTTTTGGCTATCATGCTTCTTTGATATCATATTTTCTCCATTTATATGACTATGTGAGTTATTATTCATGCTAGAAATCATGTTGAAGCCACTTGCTTAGTTGTTTGAGACATGTTAGAGTTATTTTCCAATGTTGAGCTATTTGCCTTAGCGGTAGTATTACTGTTACGTCATGACAGTTATATCCACATCTTATATCTCTACCTATGCTATTTCACATGTTATTGGTGTCTTTATACGTGACAAGAGTCTGAGCTATATTTGAGGCCCATTGTGGTATTTTGTGCTACATGATTGGATTGTGTTTCTGTGATACATTGACATATGGAGACTTGAGCAGATTGACAAATGATGTGGGCCGTAGAGCTGTATTGTGAGTGATGTTGGATCGGCTTGCATGCCGCAACTGTTATACTGGTATTGAGGTGACACGTATGCCAGGCCCCACATTGGGCTAAGTATTACTGATTTTGAGGTTACGCGTGCACTAGGCCATATTGGCTTATGATTAGCGCTTGGGCAGGATTGCCCCCTTCGGAGTCTGACATACCAGCAGTGGGAGCAGGTACAGTGTTTTATATACATGTTTAGTGATGTGCATTTATGCTAGGAACCCGTACAATGCTAAGTGTTTTGTGTGTGTTGGTAAGGGCCTTGGGCCAGGCACCGTGAGTGTGCTAAGTGTGGTTATTCTTGATGGTTTCCCTGTGATGATATTGAGTAGACATGGATATTTGTCATGTAGGCACAAAGATGCATTTTTTTTCATGCAAGATAGTAATATGACATTTGATGATTTGACAAGTATATTTGACATAAAGATATAGATAGAGATGTATATTCCTCATGCTAGACGGTATTTGATAAGCTGACTTAACATGTATATTTGACATGCAGGCATAGGAATGTACTTTCCTCATGCTAATTGGTAAACGAAAACTCTTATCTGGTGTTGTGAATTGATAAATGCGATTCTTTTGATAAAGTCATGTTTAGTTGATTTCAGTGTTAAGATTTGGGCTTGACTGTCATACTTGAGAAGCATGCCTACTTTTCCGTAATTGTGAACGAGCCAAGCATATATCTCTTGAGTTATTTTCTTTTACGACCCTCATTATATTATTACGAGTTGTCATTGCTATTACGGGTTGTCATTGCTATTTATGTTGGACTTTGACTATCTTCCGAACTCGTCACTGCTTTTAATCTGAGGTTAGGTTTGTTACTTATTGAGTACATGGGGTCGGTTGTACTCATACTATACTTCTGCACCTTGAGTGCAGATCTCGGTGCTGATGTTGCTGTGTTTGGTGGGAGCTGGCATTAAAGCTGTACTTGCTCTCCGGATATAGCTGTCACTTGTCCTTGTTAGCTTTAGAATTGAAAATCTATTTATGTATTTTTCGAATATGTGATGTATTTATTTTGTAGCGGCTTTGTAAATTGTAAGTCTTAGAAGCTCATGATTAGTACTACCAATTTTTGGAATTTTGTATTGAAGTTTAGTTATTTTATTCAATGACTCATATCATTCTTATTTGAGTTGTGTTGGTTGTTATTTGGCTCATATAATGGGTTGGGTTAGGTGTCATCATGACTAGTGGATTTTGGGTCGTGACAGTATAGTTGCATGTGATAGTGAGGGGCATTGTGCCAGGCACCGTGAGCATGTTGGGTGTGGTTATTCTTGAAGGTTTTACTGTGATAATATTGACGTGACATGCATATATGACGTGTAGGCATAGACATGTACTTTCCTCATACTAGCTGGTAAATGAAATGTCTTACCTGTGTTGGGCTTGACTGTCATACTTGGGAAGCATGTCTGAATTTTCAGTAATTATGAACGGGTTGAACATGAAATATTTGAGTTGTTTATTTCTATTTTCTTCATTATATCCTGAGTTGTTATTGATTACTGATATTGGATACTGACTTTTCTTTCTAAGCTCGTCACTGCTTTCATCCGAAGGTTAGGTTTGTTACTTATTGAGTGCATGGGGTCAGTTGTACTCATAACATACTCTGCACTTTATGTGCAGATCCAGATACTTTCAGGTGCGGTGATTGCTAGAGTCCACACCGACACCAGCTCGGGGAGATTACGAGGTAGCTGCTATGTCGTTCACAGACCTTAGAATTTTCTCTCATTTATTTCTATTATTACTGTTCTATTGTTTACACAATTGTGTTGAGGATTTGGTCTTGTATTGTGATATTGAGTAGTGCTCATGTACTCGTTGACAGCAGACCTTTGGGATGGTTTTAGTAGTTATTATCGTTGTTTCCTCGAATATCTCATGATATTTTCGTTGTTGAGATTATTAAGTTCTATTTTGCTAAGCTCATTGTTATTGTGAAACTTTTTGGCTTGTCTAGCAAGCAGTGTTAGGTGGTGTCGCAGCTCCAGCGAGAGTTGGGTCATGACAACATTAAGATTAAAAAAAAAAAACCCCCGACCCATCAAGTTCTTTGTTTCCGAACTCAAAAACAGAAAGCAAACCTCACCAACTTCATTTCTGGTCCCTTTCTTCTTTTCTTTTTGTTTCTTTTGGCATCTATGACGAATCGCCGACCTTCATCTCCATTCTCACTCCCTTTCTACTATATCTTGAAAGTTTTAGTAACAATTGTTAGCATGTGAAATACAATTGATTGGGGATTGATACCCTGTAACATTCTCAAGATCTACAAATGTTTTTGTGGGATAACTCGATGCTGGTGAATTTCATTCTACAAGTTCTATACTTTTCAAACGAATCACTTGAGGTTTTTGTATTTTTCAAGTAGCCATGGTCATCGGTTGAGCTTTGCCTCATCACAGTAAAAAGGTGTATGCATATTTTTCAACAAAGAGGAAATTTTCGTTACTCACCCTCCGATAAGTGCCTTGCTTTAATCCTCCTTTATTGCATTCAGTTTAATGCTCAAAGCTGACACTGAGAATCAGAATGTGAATTAGAGTTGAAGTGACATTTGGCTTTGTAACACTAGTACATAAATGGGAAATATAGGTAAACGGTTGAATTGGAATTGGGCTAATCTCCTATTCGGCTCTTCATAGGAAGCTGTAGTTGGATTGTTGAAACCTCGTCCAAGGCCTCAAATATATATACTGAAAATATCCTCGGCAAAAGTACTAGTCCCATCTTCAAATTCGGAGTCCTCTAACAACTTAGATAAACTCTCACTATACGTCCATTTCAACGATGAAATAAATAGACACGCAAGACTCTTTCAGAATGAGAAAAAGCAAAAGTTTCGAGTGAAAGAGAAGATAACTATCACCATGAATTGAAAGGGTAATTAATACTCTTTTTTCTTGTCTTGGTGCTTAATGTTAGAAAGTACCAAGATTTCTCAAGCTTTTTGGTTTTTAGGAAAAGGTGAGGGCTAAAGGAATAATTATAAGTAGAAAAAAGTATGCTCAAAATGGTATCGGAAGAGGCATAGGTACTAGTTTTTTTTTGGGTAAATATGATTTATTTATTATCAAATATCATAATATACATCAACGGAGGGGGACATGAACCTTACCTCCCCAAAAAAGTACATGTACCTTGTCTTTGTAAAGGTACCTAAAAGGTGATGATTGGTTAGATGTTGTGTGTGTTTGATCCTCCTCACTTGGTGATCAAACGAGTCTAAATATGTCAGACCTAATGTGATGTGATGACTTTCTATCTTATAATGTTGATAGATAGTCATATGTATAAAAACGATGAGAAGTAATTCTAGGTCGACTATTCTAATTACATGTATTCATACTCCTATTGAATAAGTGGAAAGTGGTTTCCTTGTTCTTTTGCCAAAGTTTTTTCCAAAAGCTTGGGATTGTCTTGGAATTGCAAGTGTGTTGTGTGAGCATTGGTCTCTTTTGTTCTGCCACAAGTGAAAGTACTCTGCAAAAGTGATCGATTTAAGATGACAATGGCCTTCTCTGCTGAATGTAGTAGCCTGGTTTAGGGTGTCCTGCTTCTTAAGAATGCTGCTGTAGACTCTCTGATTGCTTTTGTTTTTTTGCCTCTGTGTGCTGCTTTTCCTTTATGTGATTGCTGGCTTGATCCCTAGTCTTCTTGCTGCTACTGTTGGCATTTGTTTCTGTTGTTGTTGCTGTAATGTGTTGCTGTTTTTCCTGCTGCTTCTGTGGTGTTGGTAGTTGTTGTTTCTGATATGATCTCTCCTGGAAGTTGTGCAAATGTTGGGTTGTTGTTTCTTCTGCTGCTAATGTTATCCTGTTGTTTGCTGGTATGTGTGTTAATGGTTCTGGAAGCAATGGAGTTGCTGAGAATGTTGGGTGCCTGTGTGCTTGTTGCTGCAATTGTACTAAGGTGAGGGCTGATGATAGGTGTTTTTGATGACTGCAAATGAGTGTTGCTGTTGACTATGATGCTGATATCTTAGTTGCTTGCACTTTTGTGGTCTTTGCTGATGAGGTTGCAGTTGTTGTTCATGTGATTCCTGGTGTCAAGTGGAACTGGTCCTGTGTTAATCCAAAGGAAGTAGTCTAGGGTAGTGTACTTGAAGAATAAGATGCTTCTGTGTGAGGAGTTGTTTATATAGGAAAAAGGTGATTGATGCAATTGCATTAGATTGAGCACCAAGGGTGCTAATACCACACAATGCAATTGCGCCAATAACCTTAACCTATGACAACAGTTTCCTGCAATGCTGATGCTGCCTTTGTTGCTGATGCCACTATAACTGTTGTGATTGTTGCAATTATTGTTGTTGCTGGTTCTATTGATGAGTTGCTGCTGTATTGTTTCTTTATTTTGCTGCTGGTCAGACCATTTTGTGCTATTGTTTCTGGCTTTGCTTGAGTGCTTATGTTCTGAGTTTTTGATTCCATTGCTTCTGTCTTCCCTGTTGTTGCTTGCTTTGCAGTTTGTCTGTGACATTGTGTATCTGAGTTGTTGGTGCTGGCATTGCTGGTTCTTCAGTATCCTTTCTCTCTTGGCTTTCCCTGGGTTGCACTTCTCTGTTCCTGCTGTCCTTAAGTGAGGTGATTGCAGTAGGTTGTTGTGTGGGTGCTGTTGGCCTTGCTGTGCTATTTGAGTGATTTTCCTGTGTTTTAAATCATCGAGCTTGCTGGCCCTCTGATGAGTTGCTGTTTTATCCTTGTTGTTTGGCTCCTGCGGGTTGTCCAAGTAGTATGTCTGCTGGTTTGGCCAGTCGAACAAAGATGGTGGCAGCGAGTGATTACCTGCTAGGTTCAGTAGATTGAGCTGCTGGTGCTGGTATTGTTGGGTACTGCTGAGTGCTGCTAGGTGCTGATTTTTTGTTGTACTGGTTCTGTTATTTTGCTGGTATAGCTGACTCCCTTGCTGCAAGGTGATAGGTCCTGTCTTGGCCTGTTTTGTGGAGTTACTGCTACTGCTGCTAGATTGCTGTTTCATGTTGTTCCTTGATCTTTTGTAGCTGCTGCTGAGATTGTTGCTGCTTCTGTTGATTTTGTCCTCCTTGAAGTGCTCAGAAACAGTTGATTCCTGCAGATGAGATTGCTGTTTTTGAGTAGCTTGTAGGTTAGTTATTGATCCAGCTATCTCTTGTCTGGTGCTGCTGACTACATTTGCTGGTTCAGATTGTTGTTGCTTGTTGTGCTCTTTAATGCTTCTACTTTGTTCCCTCCAAAATCTGTTTTGCAAAACTGTGGTGTCCTATAACCTGCACGTGAGAAAACAATGGTTAGGGGTTAATGTGATAAGTACTTCACTGGTGGTACAACATGTTCTGCATTCCTGATAAGTCCAGCATCCTGCACATGAAAAAACAAAGTTAGGGGGTAATATGATCAGCATTTTACTGATAAGTCTTTTCCTCCCTTCTTGTTTGCTTTGCAATTCTTTAACGAGGTTCTGTTTTGTAATAAATTGGTGCAATGTGGAGCTTGTCATTTTTCTAGTTTCACTGTTATGTAGGGGCATTGTGTTTTATCAGCATTAAGAATTTTCCTCCCTATTGAGTCAAGTTGACTGGATTTATGACATTCTATTCTCCTAAAGTCAAGTGCATAATTGGCAAGGTGATTAACCAACTTGTTTCCCTCCCTATATGTGTGTAAAACTATTATTCCCAGGGAGTTATTGGGTTGGAGGATTTCTTCTATTTGATCTGCTATGCACCAGGGTGGCTTCCATATGCCATTGATGATATTGTTTAGGAGCATGGAATCAGTTTGTAGCCATATGTTTGAGTAGCATTGAGTGCTGCAAAATCTTAAAGCTTCATTAATGGCTGTTGTTTCTGCTTCTGTATTTGTTCCCTCTATGCATACTGTGCTGAGTGCATATATTAGGTTCCCTGCTTCATTTCTCACAAAAAAGCCTATTGAACTTCTCCATGGATTTCCTTTTGATGCTCCATCAGTATTCTTCTTTACCCATCCTGGCAAAGGGAGCTCCCATTTGACTGTTTTATAGCTTAGTTTTGGAGTGTAGTGCTCCAGCATGTGTAGGATGTCCTGCCATCTGTGCGGGGCATTGATTCCTGGCTTTCTGGTGTTGACAAGTGCTTGCAGTGTTGTGGAGAATTGGTAGATTACTCTACCTATTGTGACTGGTACCCCATGCTTGTAGCTATTTCTTCTTTTCCATAGTTCCCATACAATGCATGATGGGAGTGCCTGCATTATTGGCTTCAGTCTGTTGACTGTTTGCATTGTCCAGCATCTTGTTATTGCTTGGTGAAAAGTTATGCCCTCTGTTGAAATTCCTGCTCTTTGCAGGAAGCATTTCCAAACCTTGATGGCAGTGTTTGAAGTGTAGAAAAGGTGGGCCATGCTTTCTTCCTTTGGTTCAGTGCAGCACCAGCATTTTGAGGGCAGTTGATACCCCCATCTTTTCAGGATGTCATCTAGTGGCAGTTTTGCTTTCCAGACTCTCCACATGATGAAAGCAATTTTGAAGGGGAGTCCCTTTACCCAAATCATCTCATATGCTCTTCTAGTTTCTTCCCTTTTTCCTGAGGTATTCCCAGGCAGTTTTGACTGTGAATTGTCCTTGTTCATGCAGCATCCAGTATGGAATGTCCAGGATGCCTTCCATCCTTAGGGGTTT
Source organism: Nicotiana obtusifolia (assembly GCA_002018475.1). Taxonomy (NCBI): domain Eukaryota; kingdom Viridiplantae; phylum Streptophyta; class Magnoliopsida; order Solanales; family Solanaceae; genus Nicotiana; species Nicotiana obtusifolia. The sequence goes on from MCJB01049730.1 coordinate 73,850, forward strand.
GATTGAGGTGATTATGTGCTCTACCATTTCCTGTGGCAAGTGTTCTGATAGTTGCTGCATATTCCAGTTGCCATTCTGTAGGGTGTTATTCACAATGTGAAGTGATTCATCGATTGGGAAGCTTGCTGGTACTAGGAAGTATAGGGCTCCTTGCCTAGTCCAGTTGTCATACCAGAAGAGTGAAGATCCCATTTTGAGTTGCCAGGCAATTTGGTGTTCAATGATCTCTCTGCATTCTAACATTTTCTTCCAAGCCTGTGATCCTCTCTTCCATGGTACAGTTACTGCATTGTGCTTTTTACAGTATTTTTGTGGCATGAATGCACTCCAGGGGCTGGGCTTGGTTCTGAAATTCCACCACAATTTGCAAAAAAGTGCCTTGGACATGTCATGAAGGGACCTGAATCCTGCTCCTCCTTCATCATAGGGTAGGCATAGATTGTTCCAGGATGACCAGTGTCTGCTAGTACCTCCTATTGTGCTACTCAAGAAGAATTGAGCAAAAAGCTTATGAATGTTGTTGATTACTTGTTTGGGGGGGTTCACAGCTGATAGTAGATGCACTGGCATGCTTTGCAAGACATGTTTGATCAAGATAGCTCTATCTCCTATAGAGAGTAGCTTTCCTTTCCATGATTGTAGTCTGTCTTGTATCTTGTTCACTATGTCTTGATAGTAAATGATTCTTTTCCTTGAGTAGAAGATGGGGCAGCCCAGATATGTGAAAGGGAAGTTCTGTTTCCCTATTCTTGTGATTATTTATGTTCTTGTTACTGCCTCTGGGGCTGTTGAGTGATGCATGTAGATAGCAGACTTGTTCCTGTTTATTAACTGACCTGAGGCTGCTTCGTATGCATTCAGTATCTCCATGATCAGCTGTAGTGAAAGAGCATCTGATGATGAGAAAATGATCATATCATCTGCATATGATAGATGATTGATCTTTGGATTTCTTCTAGACATTCCAAAGCTTTTAAAACAGGGGTTATGGTGGAGTGCATTTAGTCCTGAGAGTGCTTCAGCAGCAATGATGAATAGAGTGGGTGATAAGGGGTCTCCTTGTTTTACACCCCTTGTTGATTTGAAAAAGCCATGTGGTTGTTCATTGATAAGGATTGAGTACCAATTGTTGCCCACAATGTCGAAGATCATGCCAATGAAGATTTCATTGAAGCCCATTTTCCTGAGAACTTTGCTTATGTATATCCAAGATATCCTGTCAAAGGCCTTGGTCATATCCAGCTTGATAACCACATTTGGACCTGCTTTTATTCTATTCCCAATGTTAGTGATGATTTCCTGTGCCAGGAGGACATTTTCTGCTATTGTTCTGCCTTTCACGAATCCTGCTTGTTCATGGGAGATTAGAGATAGGAGAATGACCAACATCCTTTCATGTATGATTCTTGAGAAGATCTTATTGATGAAGTTACTAAGGCTTATTAGTCGCAAATCAGAGAATGTTTCTATCTCCTTCTTCTTTGGTATGAGGACCAGGTTTGTGTGTGTTATGCTCTTGGGCAGTTGTCTTCCTGAGAAGAAAACTGTGACCATGTTTTGTATGTCTTCTCCTATGATTTCCCAGCAGGATTGATAGAAAGTGCCTGTGAATCCATCAGGGCCTACGGCATTGTCTTTGTTCAAGCTGAAGACAGCTTGCTTGATTTCTTCCTTTGATGGAAGCTTGGTCAGCTCTGCATTCTGTTGTGAGTGTATCACTTGCTGGATGTTTTCCAAGATTCTGAAGTCTGTGGGAGTGAGACTCTCAGTGAACTGATCCTTGTAGTAAGTAATGGCTTTCTCAACAATCTGTTCCTGCTCTTCTAACTAGATACCAGCATTGTTTTGTATTCTTTTCAATTGTAATATTTTCCTTCTACCATTAACTTGAGCATGGAAGAATTTGGTGTTCCTGTCCCCATCTTTAAACCAGTTCATTCCTGCTTTCTGTTTCCAGAATTGTTCTTCTATAGCTAGATGCCTGATCATTTGTGCTTGTACCTTTTGTAGTCTTTCTCTGTTTTGCGCAGCAGGTCTCTCTTCAAACTATTTTTCATGAACTAGAACTACTTCCTCCATGCTTGTTATGTTCTGAAAAATATCTGCAAAAGTAGCCTTGCTCCAAAGGGATAGAGCTTTCTTCAGTTTTTTTAGCTTATAGCTGAAAATGATGAAAGGATCTCCATGGAAATCAGCTTGCCAATTTTCCTTTACTACTGCTTCAAAGGTATCTTTCTTGATCCAGAAGTTGAGGAATTTGAAAGGCTTTTTGATTGTTTTTTGCTTTTGGTCAAATTGAAGTAGCAGTGGACTGTGATCTGACCCTATCTTAGGGAGGTGTGTGACTTCTATTGTTGGGAAGGCTTGCTATAGCATTTGGTTTGCTAAACATCTATCAAGCCTTTTGAAGATGCAATCCTCATCTGCTCTCCCATTCCACCAAGTGAAGATACTTCCTCTGAATCCCAAGTCCGTTAGGCAGCTGATGTTAATGTAATGATTAAAGTCATCCACTTCATTGAAAGGGACAGAGAGACCTCCATATTTCTCTTCCTGATCACATATGACATTGAAGTCTCCTCCCACTATCCAAGGACTTGTGATTGTTTGGGATAGATCAAAAATTGAATCCCATAGCTCTATTCTTTCTGCTTGAGTGCATTTGGCATATACACAAGTGAGGATTAGTTCCATCTTTATCTCTAAGTGAATGAGCTTCAGAGTGAGTTGTTGAGTTGTGTCTGAAAGCACTGTGACATCATAGGTATTATCCAGAAAAACCCATATTTTGTTGGACACATTTGCTATTGCTTGTGGCATGCCAATTCTTCTCCTGTATTGATGCAATTTCCTAATTTGCTGCTTTGGTTCCATGAGACCAATGAACTCAAAATGATGCTTGTTATGTAGTGTGATCAATCTTTCAAATGCTTGCATGGTGTTGACTGATCTTATGTTCCATATGAGGGCATTTATTGTCTTGTTTTGAGGTATGTCAATGCTCTTTTAGGTTGGTGCTTTGTTGTTGAAGAGCTGTTGTTGCCTTTGGATTACTTTCTCTGTGGGTTCCCTAGACCAGTTAATTTATTTGTTTGAACTGGTGATAGGTCTCCCTGCCTTGCTATGTTTTTTAGGTTCTGTGAACTATTCTCATCATCCATGTCCTTGTCTGTTGTTTCTTTTCCTTCATTTTTGGCTGCTATTGTTGTTGTCAGATTTCTGGGCCTGATGATAGCCTGTAGTTGAGCTCTTATTATTCCTTTCCTGATGAGTGGATCCTGATCAAATGATCCTCCCTTTATTATGGGGAAGAGAGTTCCCTGATCTCGGCTTCTTTCCTTTTGTGGCTTCTTTACAGTGATGATATCAATGTGTTCTTCTTCACTTTGCATTTCTTCTGGGATTTCACCTTCCTCTGAGCATTCCTCAGATTGATCTACCCATAATTTCCCTGGAATCTGCTCTGCTTGTCTGACTGCATTTGTTTCTATTTGCTCTGCAGATATTGTTCTGTTCTGACCATTTGTTTTCTTTGTGCAAACTTGATATGGATTGTTTGTAAACTCAGATTCATTGTAAAAACTCTTCATAACCCATTGTGTGGTCGATTCCTTTGTTCCATCTGTTTCACTGCTCATGTTTGTTTTTGCTTCCTCTGCTGCTTTTTTGTTGATCATTGTTTGTGGAGAGCTTTCCTGATGTCTACTGACCTTCATCTTTGCTAGTTGATTGCCAACTTGGATATCAATTTCTTCCAGTGCTTCTATCTGATAGCTGAAGTTGTGAAAGTGAGCCTCCTGTGTGGGTGGTAGGTCTTCTGGTTGGTTTACCATTTCTTCTGTCAGATTCTCTGGCTGGACTTTTTTGCTTGTTGTTTCTGCATTGGCTTGCTTGCCTGTTTTAGGATTCAGTTTTGTGATTCTTTATTCCCCAACTGCTGTCAAAGCTATGTTTCCATCTGTTGCTAAGTTACTACAGTGTGTTGCTGATATGTCAATGCAGTTTATCACATTTCTGGACTTGCAATTATTGGTGACTTCACTCGACTGTCTTTGCTGTTAATTGCATTAGTCCTCAAGAGATTGTTTGAGTCTGAAATCTCTCTGTTGCTATTTGTCCCTGCACTGTTGAGTTTGTTTGTGCTATGATTCAAAGTTGAGCTTTTTGTTCCTTGATTCTCAGTCCTTAAGTGCTTGACTGAGTCTGCTGCTGTTGATGCTGCTTTTCCTGTGTCAACTGTCTTTGTTCTGCCGATGCTAGTGTCTGAGATCAATGTGTTTGGCTGGCTGCCTTGACTGTTGCTGCTCCCATTGTTCAAGTGGTTCAGTTTGAGATTCCTTTCCATGATCATATGTTCATTGCTGCCTGATGGTATGTCTGTGTTAGGCACTGTGCCTGCAGTTTCTTGCACTTCAACATTATGAGTGTCTGCAGCATTGACATTGCTCCCTACTGTCATTACTTTGCTAGGTAATGTATCTTCAGGTTCAGAAACTTCATCAGTGTGGTTATCTGCTGCATTGGCATTGCCTTGAACTAGTGCTTCACATTTATTTGTAACTGGTACCTGTTGAGACTTCTTTTCAGCTGTTTCTTTTTGTTTGCCTTGTTTGTGAATTGCCTTGTTATGTTGTCTATTGTCTTTGACTTCTTTCCATTGATGGCCACTATTGCCTACTACCTTGCCACTTGACAAAATCAGCATTGGATGTTCCTTTACTGCTAAATCCTTGCCCTTTGATTTTCTTTGCTCTGTTGGCCTTTGTTCTTCAACAGTGTCTGTGTCAAGAATTTCCGGATGTAGTTTCCAACACTCAATCATTTCATGCCCTTGAATCTTACATTGCTTACAATATTTTGTGAGGTAGTCATACTGTATTTTGATCTATTCGGTTCTAATTTCCCCTGTTGCTTCATTCTCTATGTCTAATCTAACCTTTTAGGGCAATTCTGCTAGCAAATCAACTAAGATCTTTACTCTTGCACAGCTTGGCCTTGTTTTGTTTATTGTTGCTGCATCCAAGTGCAGTGGTTTGCCAACAGCAGAGGCAAGTGAAAATAGGCACTCCTTACATAATAGGTGGGGAGCAGGTGTGGGAAGGAAATACATGCCATTGCTATTGACGTTTCTTCTCCAAACTTGAATTTAGTATCATAAATGAACTGCCTCATCTGATACTCGAAACCATCTTTGGCTTTGAGGTAATATGTGCTTTTTGAAGTGATTTTTATGAAATCCTCCCACAAAGTTAATCTGATGAGCACGTGTTTATCTCTGAAAAAGCCAATGTTACACTCACCTCTGATTCCACACTGGATTGGGATGATTTTTCTGAGCTCTTATAGGTCCGGCCACCCGTATGGGAACTTACCCAGTACCGCAAATTGTAGACCTTCTATGATGTTCATATGGGAAACCTCTGCTTCAGTGTATTTGATTATCGGTTGTCCATGCATGTATGTTGCCTTCTTGATCGGAATCGGTTCAATTCTTCTGTTAGGGTTCGAATCCATTATTGTTTAGAATTGCTGGCTTAAGAATTTGAGAATAATCTAGGGGTTTGGGTGTGGGTGAAATGGTGTTTGGTGCTATTAGAGTTGTCTGTGGTGGCTGGCCAGCTGGAGTTTCGCCGGCTGGCGACGCCATTGATGGCGTTCGAGCTTCGTCTGTATCGACTTAGTCATTCTCTCTCTAATCGTCGCAGTCGCCAGACGTTCTCTCTCTCCTGTTTTCTCGCATAGGTACTAGGTTCAATCCGAACACTGACAATCTGACATGACAATATATAATCGATGACATACCTTTCTCGAACGTACATTATATTAAATTATAGTCTAGGTAAAATTCTCTAACGCCAAATTCATTTCTACCTGCACTTACCGTTATTAATTAGTTGCTGATGCTAAAGAGAGTTCAACCTATGACGTCTTAAAGATATAAATTTTCATTAATTTTTTAACTTCCACGTAGAGCTAATAATTGGGACTTAATAAAATGAGATATTGTAAGTCCTCAAAATAATTATATTAACGTTGCTTCTCTTCCTCATGGCTAGCAGGAAAACACCGACTGATTTCATTTTGAAGGCTTGAGACTTGAGATTAGCAAGATAGAATTAATAACACCATCAAATTAAAGCGGATATTTATATTGCTGCTGCTTCTGCTATACATCAGGCCATTTAGTTAAGAATTTTTTTGTTGAGTTCTGATTTTTAACACAACAGCAAAAAATAAGATCCAACTGAAATTAAATATGATAATCTTTCTGAAGGATTAATTTCAAAGAAATGAATTCAATGTCCCGTTGAAGGACAAATTACTTTGCCACTCCTATATATATTAATAATCAGGTTTCATTTTTATTCAGGAAGTTCAACAACCCAATGAAGTTACTGATCTGGTTAGTTGTTCATCTGAAGATAACTTGCAGCTTTGCTTATAAAGCCATTTTCTTTTGAAATTCTTACACAAAATACTGGATTCATCACAAAAGAATCACCGACGAGGCAATAAAAATATGCAGCATATATATTAGCTCAATACTTGCAATAAGCTAGTATTAGTCGTTATTAGTAATTTTTGGGAAAAATAGTTGGAACGAGTCAGAATGATTTGCACCTAGTAAGGAAAATTTCATTAATTATAACCAAAACAAAAGAGAAAATTATGATGATCACTTAATATTTGTTTGATAAAAATTTACAATGGGGGGGGGGGCAATGTTTTGTGGCGATTAAGATAGAAAGTACAATATTGAGGAAAATGGTAATGGAAATTAAAGTTACAATAGATCAAAGAAAGAAGAAAAGCTTCGTAAGGCCATAGGTCTCATGGTTTAGTGCTAGCTGAAAAAAATACAAAGTGAATGTGTAAAATATGTCACAGAAATGTATATCCTATTGAAGAGAGGAGTAAATTAATAAATGAGAGATGAGGAATTGCACACTACGACGGCAGAGAATTGGTGGTGGTGGTG
>MCJB01049730.1:81059-118674 GCA_002018475.1 Nicotiana obtusifolia
GGGGCACAAGAATCTGCAACTTGTCTTCTTGAGCAACACAGAGAGACAAAAAAAAATGAAGAGCTTTCCATGTATAGACACGGCATTTCCGTGTCCTTTTTTCTCTGCGGAGCATCAATAACTCTTTATATAGTTGTGAATGCGGAAGCGAATTCAGATTTTAGAGTTTATGAATTTGAAATGCCATTGCCTACACTAATTATTAGACTTGTACTAAGTTCGAAATTTAATATTTATACATAATTAGTAAATTTATTAATATATATAAAAAGTATTTAAATCAAAACTATTAGGTTCGCGGAATTTGTAACTTATATAGTACACCTGCCTCAGTGTGGGAGAGAGTGAGAGCGCAAGATAGTCGAGAGATAGGACTAGAGAAGTGAAAGGCGGGCTAGCAGTAATCACAAATGTATCTGCATGGGAGTGCGTTTTATATCAAAGACGTGAAAAAGGACTAACTTTGTATTTATCTTACAACCACTAATAAGGGGCTGAAGTAGACTTATATGTTACTCCTACATTTTAATTTATGTGAACCTGTTTGATCGGGCACAGAGTTTAAGAAAAAATAAAGATTTGAATTTGTGATCATAAACAAGTTTAAAAGTGTCCAGAGTATTTGTGCGGTTATAAAAGCTTCTCATTAAGGATAGAATTGAAAGTTTAAGCTAAATTATTTCCAAATTTAGAGGGGTCATTCTTTTTGTAACGGACCAAAAAGAAAATATGTTCACATAAACTGAAACGGAGGGAGTATGAGTTTACTCATAGCTAATAGTTTCGGTGCATCTATATTTGTTAAAAAAATTCACAAACTCAATAAAATAAATTAATTATGATAAAATTTCGAACTCAAACCCGCAAGGTTTGAATTTTGAATCCGCCACCTCGAACAAATACTATTTCCAACAAAACAAAGCTTCTTTTCCTCTATATAATAACAATAAGCTTCACATTTACCATCGTTACCAAACACCCACTCTGTCCCTCTCTCACTCAGTGCTTGTGTACATGTTTGCGTACTTATAACCACTCAAAGAAAGAAAGAATGAAGAGGACAACTACTCTTACCAGTTCACAAAACACCGAAAGAAAAAGCCCTCTAGTTTTAGACAATTTGTCGTTTTGTCAAATTGATTTCAGTATCAAGCTTCGTATGGTACCTGTATTTTGAGTAAACCCACTCTAAGGGTATCACAGGCAGCTCCAAACATACTCATTTGGTATAAAAAGAATTGCAAAGAGAACGTAACTTCTATGTAGCGTTAGAGCTTGAAAATAAGAAAATTAAGTAAAAAGAAGAAAATACGCAAATTCTTGATTCAATAAATAGCTCTTATGTACAAAGCTGAAGGGTAAATACTAGAAGAATAGCTCCTACAACTATGCCCCATGTAACTTGTACTATTGGACAACATCTATCCTACCAAGCTGGCCTAGAGCCGTTAGGGAATGGAAATAACAATACTCAACTGGACTGAATATGAAAACGCTACAATTTAAATAAGACACCCTAAACCCATGAGGCCCAATAATTCAAAAATAACCAAGTCCACTCACTGAATTAGAAGTCATGATTATAATCGTGGCATTCCATCCCACGTCAGACAAAACCCTTCCTCTTTAACCTTTAGGATCATCACATTTTAGAAACTGCAATTTGAGAAAAGCATAATCTTCCCAAATAGCTTATTCTTTTGGCAGATTTTCCCATTCAACCAAGACTTGTATTACTGCCCTGTTTCATATCTTGACCAATTTTCTTTTCAAAATCGCCAATGGTGTTGCTAAAATCCAGATATCATCAGAGCAATACGGGGGTTTTGGGATGGAATAATGTGATCTCCTACCTTATTCTATACACCACTTGCCCTATTTCTTGATCACTTCATACGGCCCAAAGAATCCAGCAGATAACATCAAGCTCCTCCGCATAGCCATGGATACCTGCCGATAAGGCTGCAATTTCAGAAATACCGTGTCCCGTATTGCAAACTCCCTTTTAGTTCTTTTGGAATCTGCATATTACTTCATTCGATTCTGAGCCTTGATCAAATTATCCTTCAGAAATTTGTTGACAATCTACCTTTCTTTCGTTAACTGTTCCACAAATTGGAGTTTAAATTGTAAAATAAACTCGAAGGATGGCAGAGAAGATTAGCCATACACGCCCTTAAATAGAGTCATCCATATGGATGAGTGAAAATTAGTGTTACCAGAATTCGACCATCGGAATCTACTTGCTCCAATTCTTGGGTTTGTATCGTGTCATTGGGTAAAACCAGGCCTACTTAATGACTCGATTTCTCGGTGAGTCAAATGGAGCTGGAACATGACCATAATAAATCGGAGTCAGAGCGAGGAGCTCCTCGTATCAGAGCTCGGGCAAAGCACCTGCTCTCGGGGATATCGGGACCATATCCTTTGGGTCCGGACGAGGATTGAGACTTCGAAGAGCATTACCAAACAGCTGCACACGACTAACAAAGAGCCGCAATGTCGTGTCCAACCGGATATCACAACGTAAATCTCGGCCCGTGTCGGCAGAAAATCAGTTATTAGCGAAACAAAAGATTTTTTACCTTTCTTAGAATTGTACTTAGGGTAAAACTCCCTGCTATATAAAGGGAAAAACTCATTATTCATCGGATACATTGTAACACGCATATCAAGAAGATTTATTTCAATTCTCATTGTTGTTCAAAGTACTTATTTTTATTCTTAAGTTCTTCATAAGTACAAGCTTGGGCTCGAGGGCAGGTTCCTCATCAAGCTACCTCCCGAGCTCAGAATCACCTTTATCATTGGTTTGGCCATTTATTACGTCTTTCATTTGCTTAATCTAACGTCATTAATCACTTGTATTGAATTAATCCACATATCCTTAAAACCACAAATAAATTCAATTATTATCCGGTTTTTCAGGATAAATAGTTTGGCGCTCACCATTGGGCTAAGGATTATAGTGGCAATTTGATACAAATTTTCATAACACACTCTATTTTACATTTGTTCTTTGAGATTTTTAATTTCAGGTAAAATTAAAATGTCAAACTCTCAATCTGCTCATTTGAACATTGATGCTGAGTCTGGCCACCATGGCGAGAACAATAATATGGTGCCCACCAACGAGGTGCCCCTTGGTGACCCCAATGGAGTTCCAGTCGCGGACCCGATCGATGCTAACTCGCATACGGCTATCAACGCAAACTTGCCTACAGACCCCGAAAACAGCATTCGTGGGGAGCCCGATCGATAGCCCGGAGTACACACGACGGTGAAGGTGATGGGATCAGTTTGCGGGTAATCTTCAAAATGTTACAGGCTCAACAAGCAGTAATTGGCCAGTTGCAGAACCAAAAAACGCGCCCCTAGCAGAGTTGAGCCTGAACTACCCCAGAAAACACCTGCAAAAATGAACTAGCCACGGAAAGGCCGATTGAAGTTGAACCCGGGACCAACCCCGAGATAATAAAGATGCTAGAGGAACTGACAAAGCGAGTGGAATCAGGAGAAAAGAAAATTGAAGCCAATGACAGAAAAGTGGAGACCTATAACTCCTGGGTTGATCAAATCCCAGGAGCGCCCCCAATATTGAAAAGCTTGGATTCCAAGAAATTTGTTCAAAAACCTTTTCCTCCGAGTGCAGCTCCAAAATCAATCGCGAAGAAGTTCTGTATGCTCAAAATTTCAAAGTATTATGGGAACACGGATCCAAATGAACATGTGACCTCCTACTCGTGTGCCATTAAGGGGAACGACTTGGAAGATGACGAAATCGAGTCGGTTCTGCTGAAAAAGTTCAGAGAAACCATGTCTAAAGGAGCAATGATATGATATCACAACCTGCCCCCTAATCCTATTGATTCATTTACTATGCTTGCAAATTTCTTTGTTGAGCTCATGCCGGGGCCATCAAAGTCGAGACCAGAAAATTGGATATCTTTAATGTGAAAAAAAAAGATACTGAAATTCTCAGGGAATTCATATCGAGGTTTCAAATGGAAAGAATAGACCTACCCCTGGTTGTAGACGATTGGGCTGTTCAAGCATTCACTCAAGGACTCAACCCCCAAAGCTCCTTTACTTCACAACAGTTGAAACAAAATTTGATAAAGTACCCGGCGGTAACTTGGGCTGATGTCCATAACAGGTACCAATCGAAAATCAGAGTGGAGGATGATCGGTTCGAGGCCCTCTCTGGATTCGTATATCCCATAAGTTCTAACGACAGGTCTAAAAGAATTGTCGATCATGAACCAAGACCGAGCACAGATTGGTATCAACCGTATAGTGGAGATCGAAGGGGCAGTGGATCCGGATGCAACCCAGCGAATAATGAAAAAAAAAGTGATCGATGTCAAAATAACCGGAGACTCATGAGCAAAAACGGTTTCGACAGGCCAATTGGGACCAGGGAGGCACCGAGGTTATCGGAGTACAGCTTCAGCGTCGATGCTGTCGGCATCGTATCAGCCATTGGATGCATCAAAGATACCACGTGGCCTCGACCATTGCAGTCTGATTCTGCCCAAAGAGACCCCAACCTAATGAGTAAGTATCATGGCACCCACGACCACAGGACCGAAGACTGCCGACAACTAAGAAAAGAAGTGGCCCGATTATTCAATAATGGACACCTCGGGGAGTTTCTGAATGATCGAGCCAAAAACCACTTCAGGAACAGGGATTCCAACAAGCAGACCGAGCAAGAGGAACCTTAGCACGTCATCAACATGATCATCAATGGAGTCGACATCCCCCAGGGGCCAATACTAAAGCGCACTAAGGTGTCCATTACAAGGGAAAAGTGAACCCGAGATTACATGTCGGAGAGGACCATCTCTTTCAACAATGAAGACGTAGAAGGCATCGTGCAACCGCATAATGATGCCCTGGTAATTTATGTACTCTTAAATAAATCTCGAGTTAAGCTTATGTTGATTGATCTAGGTATCTCGGCCAATATCATTAGATTGAGGGTCATAGAGCAGCTACAAGACCAAATAGTGCCCCTCGTCCGGGTGTTAAACGAATTCAACATGGCATGTGAAACTACCAAAGGAGAGATAATCCTGCCAGTGAGCACCGCCGGAACCATTAAGGAAACAAATTTCTACGTCATCGAGGGGGATATGAGGTACAACGCTCTATTCGGAAGGCCATGGATTCGCAACATGAGGGCAGTACCTTCGATACTACACCAGGCATTGAAGTTCACCATATCGGGAGGGATTAAAACAGTTTACGGAGAACAGCCGACTGCGAAAGAAATGTTCGCGGTAGATGAGTTGATCCCGATGTCCGCCCTCTCAACAACAAAGAACCTAGACTCAGTTAGGAAGGAAGAAACTAAATAGCAATTACCCACACCGACCCCGACCGACTCCGAGAAGCAAAAAATGGGCGAGGATGATGATTATGGAGTTCCGAGGTCGTTCATCGCTCCTGACAATTCCAATTCCACCAAGTCAACAGTCGAGGAGCTGGAGCAAGTCATATTGATTGAACACTTGCCCGATCGGAAGGTATACCTGGGCACAAGGTTAACTCCCGAGCTCAGGAAAAAACTCATTGAATTCCTTATAGCTAACATAGATTGTTTTGCTTGGTCCTATCTTGATATGACAGGGATCTCGCCAGAAATAACTACTCATAATCTGAGCTTGGATCCAAAGTTCCACCCGAAAATAGAAGAGGAGGCCTCAATCCGAAGTCAAGCATGCATTCATCAAAGACGAGGTATTTAAACTCCTTAAAATAGGTTCCATTCGGGAAGTTAAGTACCTGGGTTGGTTAGCTAACATAGTGGTAGTACCTAAAAAGGGAAATTAATTAAGAATGTGCGTAGATTTCAAAGACTTGAATAAGGCATGCCCTAAAGACTCTTTTCCTTTGCCTAACATTGATCGCATGATCGACGCAACGGCCGGCCACGAGATACTTAGTTTTCTCGGTGCCTATCCCGAGTAATACAAAATCTGGATGGACTCGGACGATCAAGAAAAAACTTCCTTCATCACTCAATTCGACACCTATTGCTATAACGTAATGCCATTTGGACTAAAAAACACAGGTGCCACTTAGCAATGCCTAGTAAACCGGATGTTCGAAGAAAAAATAGGAAAATCAATGGAGGTTTACATTGACGACATGTTAGTTAAGTCCCTGCATGAAGAGGACCATTTGGAACATATGCAGGAAACTTTTAGCATACTGAAGAAATACAATATGAAGCTGAAACTGGAGAAATACGCCTCGTGGTCAAGTCCGGGTAGTTCCTTGGATTCATGGTGTCCAACTAGGGGATCAAGATCAATTATGAAAAAATCAAAGCTATAGAAAAAATCACCGTGGTGGACAAAGTCAAGGCCGTTCAGAGGTTAACCGGGCGCATAGCCGCCCTGGGTCGGTTCATATAAAGGTCCTCCGATAAGAGCCATCAGTTCTTCTCATTATTGAAGAAGAAGAATAACATTTCGTGGACCCCGTAGTGCCAACAAGCCTTGGAAGAACTCAAACGGTACCTTTCGAGTCCACCTTTACTTCATACTCCGAAGGCAGACGAGCAATTGTACCTATACTTAGCAGTATTTGAGATAGCGGTAAGTGGAGTCTTAGTCCGGGAAGAGGAAGGTACGTAATTTACTACCTATTATGTTAGCAGGACAATAGGCGAGGCCGAAACAAGGTATCCTCACCTTGATAATTTATACATTGTTTCGGCCTCGCCTAGAGTCCTACTAACATAATAAGTAGTAAATTACGTACCTTCCTCTTCCCGGACTAAGACTCCACTTACCTCTATCTCAGATACTGCTAAGTACAGGTACAACTGCTCGTCTGCCTTCGGAGTATGAAGTAAAGGTGGACTCGAAAGGTACCGTTTGAGTTCTTCCTAGGCTTGTTGGCACTACGGGGTCCACGAAATGTTATTCTTCTTCTTCAATAATGAGAAGAACCGATAGCTCTTATCGGAGGATACCGAGATAAACTCAATAAGTTGTACAACATCTGACTTCAAGAACGGTCGTACAACTCATGAAGTCAGTAGTAGAAGAGGGCCATGCTGAGATAAACTCAATGAGTTTAACTTGGGACTGGAGAAACAAGTATACAAACTACTTGAAGACTGGGAAGTTTCCCTCGGATCCCAAAGAATCGAAAGCCCTACGCACGAAGGCAGCCAGGTTTAACCTGTCGAAAGATACTCTGTTAAGAAGAACGTTCGATGGCCTACTCCCCATATACTTGGGGCCAGGAGACACCTAATATGTTTTGAGGGAAGTTCATGAAGGGACCTGCGGAAACCATTCGGGGTCAGAATCGTTGGTTCATAAGATAATTAGAGCCGGTTATTACTGGATCGACATGGAGAAAGATGCAAAGGATTTTGTGCGAAAATGCGACGGCTGTTAGAGGCACGCACCAATGATCCATCAACCTGGGGAGTTAATACTTTTGGTCCTGTCGCCTTGGCCGTTCATGAAATGGGGAACGGACATATCAGTCCCCTACCATGGGCAGCCGGTAAGGTTCAATTCATACTATTTATGATCGACTATTTCTCTAAATGGGTCGAAGCTCAAGCATTCGAAAAGATGCGAGAAAAAGAAGTCATCAACTGCATTTGGGACCACATAATATGCCGGTTCGGTATACCAGCTGAGACAATGTGTGATAACGGGAAGCAGTTCATCGGCAGCAAGGTAAGCAAATTTTTTGAGGACCATAAGATCAAAAAGATCTTGTCAACACTCTATCACCCTAGTGGGAACAGATAGGTGGAGTTGATGAACAAAACCATCCTTCAAAACCTTAAGAAAAGGTTGACCGATGCCAAAGGAAAATTAAAGGAAATTCTGCCCGAAGTCTTGTGGGCATACTGCACGAACTCAAAATCCAATACCAGGGCCACTTCGTTCTTGTTGGTCTATGGCGTTGAAGCACTACTACCGGTTGAGGTGGGAGAACCGAGCCTCAGGTTCCGATATGCAACCAAAGAATCAAATGATGATGCCATGAGCACGATCCGGGAACTACTGGATGAGAGACACGAGGCCGCCCTAGTCTGGTTAGTCGCCCAGAAGCAGCGAATAGAAAGATATTATAATCGAAGATCCAACCTTTACACTTCAATAACGGGGACTTGGTGTCAAGAAGAGTAACACCGAACACCCGAAACCCGAATGAAGGGAAGCTGTGACCGAATTGAGAAGGACCATATCGAGTCATCCGTATTATCGGTAAAGGTTCGTATAAACTCTAAGCAGGAAACGAGACACAGCTACCAAACAACTGGAACTTGGCCCACTTAAAATGGTACTACAGCTAAAGTACGACCTCATTCACTTTATTTTATATATTATGAATTGGGCTAACACTTGCAGGCAATAACCAAAGAAGAATGTAGTTGTTAGTCTGAAAGCACACGTTGCACTCTTTTTCCCTTGAAGCGCTTTTCTCCTAAATGGGTTTTTCTGCAAGGTTTTTAACGAGGCAACAGTAAATCGTGCTAACCTAGAGTCGAAGACCAATTTTAAATTGGAGCCAATGATCACATCAACAGTATCCGAGCTCTCTCTAAGATCGACCTCGAATACTGGGGGACATCACCCTCCGGGTCAAGATTCCTAGCAAGGAAGGAAACTTTGTGCTTGAACAGTCTAGGCTCGGTAGGTAGGAATTATTGCAAGGGCCAAACAGTCAAATGAACCGAGCTCGCATAGGCCACCTCAGCCAAAATATGAGCTTTTACACGCTTACAATCTTGTACGTTACAGGAAATGAAAGAAAGTTTCTACCTTGCTAACAAACATTTTTTTCATATCGAGCCTAAGGGCTATTCTTACCCGGGAACTATCGAGCCCAACGGCCACCCTTATCCGAGCCCAAAGGGCTATCCCCACTCGGGGACTACCGTCCAAGACAAATTCGGGCGGCTCGGGTTATCGAAACCTCGAGGCACAAAACCTATTAGGCAATGCCCATACCTAAAAGGCTACGGCCAACCTAAAAATGGTTCGGAGACGTCCGAAGCCCGTAATCAAAACATAAGGCCTTCAACAAAATTCTAAACCTGTTCAAGGTTACCCTCAGCAAAGATATAGTCTAAAATCATTTAAGCAAGCATCTTGGGGAAATTTTCGGTCATCCCGAGCTGCCACAAGTTTCGAGCAAAAATTGCATCGAGGACAGGTCTTATTCGGACCTATGAAAAATGACTTATTACTACATTTGATTATGTGCTAAGGCATTAGAAATCTCTACAATTGCAAAAGGATGCTAAAGATAATAGACTTGAAAATTGCCAAAAGGGAAAAACTTTATATACATTCCGGAATATCTTTACAAGGCCCAATAAAAACAGCATCAACAAAATATATGTACAAGATACAAAAACAAAAAAAATCCAAAGGCATCTCTGTCCGGTCTTCACCGAAAATCGACTCGTTACCAGAACCATTAGGGCATTCGAATTCTTCAGAGCCCTCGGAGCCTTCTTCACCTCGGGGTTCAGCTAGCCTCTTGGCCTAGACCTCGAGTCTTTTTTCCTCTTCGATCTCGGCAGAAAGGTCGAAGCCTCAGGCATGTATTTCTTTGAGGGTCTCCCTTCGGGATAGCCGCCTCACATACTCAGCAGTAGTCTTCAGGTGGGCCTCGGCTACTGCAACGTCAGCCTTATATTGGCCACCATCTCGTTAGCATCAGCCGAGGTTGCTTCCAACCTGGACCTCGTTGTTTCGAGCTCCTTGACAAGGGCATCCCGTTCAGTGATGGCCGAGCCTAATCGTGATTGGAGGTCCGCGTTTGGCTAAGCCCGTGTATCATCCTTCTCCTTCACCACCCGAAGCTGAACTTCCACCGAAGATAGCTTGGCCTGGGCAGTCTCCTTCTTTGAGGCCAACAGGTCCATCTTGTTTTTCCACCCGTCGACCATCACTTAGATCTCATCCATCTCCTTGCGGAGTTGGTCGATCTGGTCGATCTTCTACTGGACCTGCGAAGTATTGTTGTTTGCCTCTGCGACTGGACCCTCATTTTTAACTTCTAAAACCTTTTACTTTTTTCACCAAGTCGGCATGCTCCTGCCTTAAGGCTGATGCTCTTTCAGAGCTGCATCCAGCTCGGCCTGGAAGTTCTTGGTGACCCTCTCTTGCTGCTCGCTAAGAAGCTTGTTCATGTCCCTTTTCAGGGCAAGCTCCTTTATCTTGAGCTCGAGTTGATTAATCTCAACCCGGTACCGAAGGAAGCTCTCATTGTGAAGAACTGAGGCGCGCAAAAAGGAAAAAAAACATGAGAAACATCAAATACAAATAACTATAGATAGATGGAAGGAAACGAAGCCTTACCCGGCTCAACGCCTGCTGCGCCTCATTGAAAAGGCATGGCATGTTCACCGCATTCATTTTTCCTTGGTCCTCCTTGGTCACCAGGAATCAGAGTTAGCTAGCTACCCCCAGAGCATCGGACAAAACATGGGCATCCTCTGGGATGGTCAGTATAATCGACCTCTTGCAGTCAGGGTCCACGCTCGGAGGGGGGAACTGATTTTCTAATTTCGGACTCGAGCTCGGGCTGCTAGCTTCTGAGGAGGTATCTTTCTTCGAAAATTCCAGGTCACACAGACCGGAGAAGTCTTCCAAAGCAGACGAGTCCACTCCGTTGAAATAGGAGTGAAGGGGATCTTCCGCACCCTGGCCCCCTCGTTGGATTTTTCCTTTCTCCCTTGGGCCTCCTCGAGCATAGACTCAGTATAGGATGGCGTCCCCGAGATCTCGATTACGCCGAGCGCTTCCATTAAAGCAGAGCCGGTATCCTGGGAAGTTTCACCCTGGATATCCGCGTTAGTCTTTTGAGTTTGAGCGCAAGTCTCCCCCTCGGATGCATCCCAGTCCTCGGGATAGGTTGTCCCGTGGGTTACAAAAATAGATTCATCCTCTGCCTTGTCCCCAAACGGGAGGAGGTAGTCTGAGTCAGGCACCCGGGAACTGGAGCCCGTCCTGGGCTTGCAGAGCACAGTTATGCACTCTTTGAATAGGAATCCGTTTTCTGAAAGATCCTGGCTTTCGTATTCTTCTGTTCTTCACCTCAGAGCTCGGGGATACCGAGGGTTTAATTTTCCTTCCGAAGGATCAATGGACGGGGGTAAATCTTCATCCCTTTTTGAAGGCCTAAGTTCAGTGGTGTTAGGCAAACCTGCAACAATAAAGAGGGAAAAGGAGATAGTAAAATAAAAGGTGAAGACATTGTGTTGGCTACTCGAAAAGAGGCCTTACATGAGAACGGGCCTCCCATCGGCCCTTCGAAAGTCCACGCCATGTGCGATTGAAGTACGACATCTGAGTATAGATGCCCTCGATCCACTCCTTTAACTAGGAATCGCATTTGGAACCCTAGCAACAGCTGCATAGCCACAAGCATGAATAAGAAGATAGAAATGAAAGAAGAAGAACTTTTGATGTTGAAAGAGGGTGTTGCACTTACGAGACACATTCCACTTCTCAGGGAATGGAATGTATTCCGTGGCGATCAAATCCTCATATTCACTCGAACATAGCGCCCCTGCCATCCCCGGTCAAGATCTCTGTTGATACTGGAGAAGGGGGCCTTGCTGGCCCGGCGAGTAAGCTTGATCAGTCCCCCTCAGAACATCCAGGGAATGTATAATTGAAGCAGGTGGTCGATTGTGAACCGACAAGATTCGATCTTGTTCAAAAGGTAGTGGAGGAGGGTCATGATCATCCACAACGATGGGTGGATTTGCTCTAGGCACACCTCGTACCTCTTGCAAAAGTCCAGAACGATCGGGTCTATTGGGCCCGGTGTGAAGGGATAAATGTAAACACTTAAGTACCCCTCCACGTGGGTGGTGACAGCGTCCTCGGGCCAGATGACTACTATGTTCTTTCCTTCCCAATTGCAGTCCTTATGAACTATGGGAAAAGCATCTTCGGTCAAGAACATATGTACCTCGACACTCCTTCACCACGGTCCTATTTGCGCGAGGGCTTCTCGACTTTAAATTCATCTGCAATTGAGCAGCCCCTAGAAATGAACGCTGACAAGGGAGGCTCTGGGGCCGATTAGTTAGCATCCACAACAAGGGAAGCCATTTTGAGGGAAACCACCTTAGGGGAAACCGCTTCAGTACCAGCGGCTGGTTGAGAAGATGAAGAGGCAACTTGTTGAGGAAAGATTTTCGATGTTTTGGCCATTTCCATCTGGGGGAGTGTTTGAAAAGTTTAGAAAAGAACTCAAAGTTTTGGAAAAACGGGTTTTGAAGATGAAGAACATAGTATGAAGATTTGCAGAAAATTTGGGCAGAGATCTGTAGATTGGTATGGAGATTGAAGAACAAGGATGAAGATATGAAGATTTGAAGAAGGTTTTGGTAATAGTTGGAACGCTTGAAGATAGCGGTTTGGTCGGAAAGTAAAAAAAAGGACAAAGGAAGGAGGCTTTTATAGGGAAACAGTCGACGCTTCGCATTCGGAGGCAACCTACCGTTGAGCGACACGTGTTCGAAGTCAGAACGACTCGATTGAAGGAACCAGAGTCATCAAAACGTACAAAAGAAGGAACCAGGGTCATCTGACGTTTCCCATCGTTTCGGTAAGCCTACTCTTTGAGAAACGAGGGGACTATCTGTATACGGGTAAAATCGAGCCCGCTGAATGACTCGATTGCCCAGTGAGTCAAACAAAGCTGGAATGTGGCCATAATGAATTGGAGTTAGAGAGAGGAGCCCCTCATATCAGGGCTCGGGCAAAACACCTACCCTTGGGGATATCGAGGCCATATCCTCCAGGTCCAATTTGAGGATTGAGACTTCGGGGAGTATTACCAAATAGCTGCACACGACTAACAAAGAGTCGCAATGTCCATGCCCAACCGGATATCACGACGTGAATCTCGGCCTGTCTCAGCAGAAAATAAGTGATTAGCGAAGCAAAAGATTTTTACCTTTCTTAGAATTGTACTTAGGGTAAAACTTCCCTGCTATATAAAGGGGAAAGCTTATTATTCATGGGATACATTGTAACATGTATATCAAGGCGATTTATTTCAATTCTCTTTGTTGTTCAAAGTTCTTATTTCTATTCATAAGTACAAGCTTGGGATCGAGGGCAGGTTCCTCATCAAGCTACGACCTGAGCTCGGAATTACCTCTATCATTGGTTTGGCCATTTATTACGTCTTTCATTTGCTTAATCTAACGTCATTAATCACTTGTATTGAATTAATCCACATATCCTCAAAATTACAAAAAATTTAATTTTTATCCATTTTTTAGGGTAAACAGTCATACAACGCAGATATGCCTCAATACACTGATTTGGTCTTTCTGATTGTCATTATAAGCTGAACTAAACCTTTGCTCGTCTTGCAGGCCTTTAAAAAGTAAATTTCAGAATAAACTCGTGAAAATTAGGTCTCCATTAGACATGATGGTATCCAGAACAACATGAAGCTTACAAACATGGTACAAGAAAACTTGTGCCAACATGAGAAGTACTATAGGGGTGAGTTAAGGTGAACAAATGGGCATATTTTGTATACATGTCGATACCAACTAAAATGGTGTATTTTTCATGTGATCTTGGTAGGCCTTCAATTAAGTCCATCGTCAAGTGCTCCTAAGCTTTGGATGGAATTGATATTGGCTACAAAAATCCAGGGTAAGGGACATGTTCTCCCTTATTTTTTGGGCACATTTCACGGCTTTTAACCCTTTTCTTGACATCTGGCGTTAGCCTAGTCTAAAAGAATATAGCTCTAAATCTTTGTTGTATCCCTAGTATTGATAAGTGCAGATTTTGACCACTTATTAGCACCTTTTTGCTTTTGTTTTGGTCCAAAAGTATTGATTTATGTTCCCAACACTAATAAAAGTGTGCAAATTGCAGGAATGTTGGAAATTTGGGCTCTCATGAAGAAATCTGACTCAAAAAGGAGTGTTCCGACTCACAAGGCAAGAAAGGGCGCAGTACACAAGAAGTGCATTCTACAGAGGTATTTTTGCAGCCGCAGAAGAAAGTGCGGATCGCAGAATTCCCTCTGCGGCCGCAAAATTGGTCAAGAAGCCCAGCAGACTTTAAGCAGAAGTACGGACCGCACATGAATTGTGCAGCCGCAGAACAAGGGTACGCACTGACAGGAATTCAAATGTTCAGAGAGTCTGCAAATGACCAAGACTTGAAGCCATGCCTGAAGTGCGGACCGCACAAGAATTGTGTGGCCGAAGAAGCTGACTTGTAGCTGCAGACCAAATTGTGTGGCTACAGAATCCAAGTCCCTACAAGACCAAGCCATGTGCAGACCGCACATAGAATTGTGCGGCTGCAGAACCTTCCGTAGGGCATTTTTGTCAGCGAATTTTGGGCCACTATAAATAGACGGGAATCACATTTTTTGGTCAAGTTTTGATGTTCAAGCAGTTGTAGCCATTATAAATTTCCATTTTAGGAAATTTGTGATCATTTTGGGATTTAAACATCATAGTTTATCATTTTAATCTTATATTATGAGTTTAATTAGTATTTCTTCTTTATTTTATTCATTTTCTACTATGAGTAGCTATATTTTTAATAGGGTTGTGACCTAACCCTAGTGTGTAAACCTTATGGGTATTTAATTTAATGCTTGTTTATGATCGGGTGTTGATTATTTAGCCTTGTCTATGCTTTAATTTTAGAATTAATGGTTGGAGACATTAATACATACCTTTTTGACTTGGTCTTTACTAGAGAAAGAGGGACCTAGTTTAGGAAAGCTTGGCTAACAAGAAATTGGGCTAATTAAGGATTTGATTAGCCTAATAAAAGGGTTGGAACTAGAGATAGAGAAAACCCGACTTGAGCTCTTATCAACCATTTAGCTTGATACCCATTTGGGCATGAGAAAGCCAAATTGTGCAAGATCACTCTCTGACTGAGAGGTATTGAGTGGGTAACGTAGAGTTGAGAGCTATAATACATCATTAACGTACTTCACCCGTTGGGCAAACACCTAGGTGAATATTACATCCCTAGGCTTTTAACCATTTGGTAAAAACAATCATTTCTTTTCTAGTTTCTTCTCATTAGTTTATAGTTGTTAGTGATAATTTAGAAGTAGAAAACAACATCCTTTGTTTGGAAGCGGAATTTAGTTATTTCATTTGTTCTCATCAAGTGTATACCCTAACACCCATATTAAACATCTTGTGGAAATCTACCCCGAATTTTATTGGATACTATTCTTCCAACGACCGTTTCCACTCACTATTGAGTGAGGATTGGACGTGGACCAATTTTTGGCGCCGTTGCCGGGGAGTTAAAACGTTGTTAGCTATATATTTGTGTTTGTTTTTGGGATATCTTCTTTCCCTTCCATGTTACTAACTTGTATGAGAAATTATAGGTACAACCATGACGAACAATGATCTCAGAAATTTTCCCTTGGGGGAATTAGACGGCAAGGAGGAACAAGTAGAGGAGGTACCTCTTGAACCTCAAGCCAACTAGAGAGGTCGGGTACCTCATGACAACGTGCCCGTTCCACCCCCACCTACACCACGAGCGGCTCCACACCATATATTGCCTAACGAAGGTTATGCTAGTGCAATAGTCCCTCTCTATATTAAGGCGGGCAACTTACAAATAACAAATGTGAGCTCACTTTGCTTGAGCAACGGGGTTTATTTACCGATGCTCCAACTCAAAATGTTTATAAACATTTGAAGGGCTTTATGGATACATATTGAGGGAGCAAGCAAACTAATGTTTCCGATGATGAATTGTGGCTAAGGCTTTTTCCCTTCTCTCTACGGAGGAAAGCTTTTTCACACTTGGGATGAGTTAGCAAAAAAGTTCATTGCTAATGTTTTCTCTCCCGGGCACATGGCTATACTTCGAGATGATATCCTGGCATTCAAGAAAGAGCCTAATGAACTACTACACGAGATATGGGAGCGTTATAGAACAATGGTTAAGGAATGTCCCAGCAACGATATAACGAAAAACATGATTCAACAAACCTTTTATCGTGGGATTGACACAAGCAACCAATGTGCAATGAATCGACTAGTCGGTGGGAACTTTATGACTACGCCTTATGTGGAGGCATGTTAAATCTTGGATGAAACGGCAGAAACTTCGTCGGCTTGGCAATCCCGGTCCAGTGTTCCACAAGGTGATTCGAATATTATCCACCTTCACAAAGAATTGCAAGATCATGGGCAAGCCATTGCCGAATTGACCACTACCATAACTCAAATAGCAAAAGCCTAACTAAATTAAGTGCAAACTCCTAAGAATGTTAATTCTATGAAGGGTGTGAATGTGATGGTGAACAAGAGGAAGACCAAGGGTCAACAAGTGCAAACTTGAGTGGAGAAATATGTGCAAGATGATGGTGGTTTTGAGCAATATGATTCTTATAACGAACAAGAGGAGGAAGTGCAATATGTGAAAAACTTTCAAGGGCAAAGAAACAACTTCCAAGGCCCAAATTAACAACAATGGCGACCACAAAACAATCATGTCAATTGGAATTATAAAAATCAAGGGAATTTGTATAACAACAACAATCAAGAAAATTGGAGTGGAAAAAAGCAAGGAAATTGGGTAGGCAACAATCAAGGTGGATGGAGTAACAACCAAGGCAACTGGGGGTCGGGTTTTCAAATGCCACCAATGTACCAACAACCGAGCAACCCACCCCCTTATCCTTCCCATGGTTCAAGTTCTTCAAACAATGAGATGGGACGTATTGTAAGTATGTTTAACCAAATGATGGAAAAGAATGCCGGTTCAGATGTCCAACTTGCCTCACACAACACATCAATCTGAAACCTAGAAGTTCAAATGGGGCAAATCTCTAAATCTTTAAATTCTAATCCTAAAGGGGCACTACCAAGTGACAGGGTAGTAAACCCAAATAGTGGTGACAATAAGAGGCACGCTATGGCGGCTATCACAAGAAGTGGAAGAAGTAGAAATGCACCCACCTCAAGTAGAAGGCGACTTGTTGATGATGATCAAGTGATGCAAGAATAAGAGATCTCAAACAATGTTGTTCAACCCAATGTGGAAGTTTGGATTGATATTGATGATAGTGTGGAAGAGACTCAAGAGGACGTGAATCCATCTAGGGAACACATTATTGACATTCCAGAGCCGGTAGAAAAATGGCTATGGCACCATTGCCTAAGCCCCCACATCCATACCCTCAAAGACTTGCTAAGAAAAATGGTGAGAATAAATTCAAGTAGTTCATTCAAATGATGAAGAGACTTTCAATCAATGTGCCATTGGTCGAAGCTTTGGAACAAATGCCCAGTTATGAAAAGTTTATGAAGGATCTTGTGACAAAGAAGCGATCAATGAATTTTGAGACCATCAAAGTCACTCATCAAGTGAGTTCAATTGTTCATTCAATTGCTCTTAAGTTGGAGGATCATGATGCTTTCACGATTCCTTGTACAATTGGAAGTGCCGAGTTTGCTAAAGCACTTTGTGATCTTGGGGCAAGTATATATTTTGTGCCCCATTTGGTTTTCAAGAATTTGGGAATTGGCCAACCAAGACCCACCTCTATGAGATTGCAAATGGCCGATCATACCATGAAAAGGTCGTTGGGTGTGATTGAAGAGGTTTTGGCCTGTTTGATAAACTCATTCTTCCAGCGGATTTTTTCATTCTAGATTGTGTGGTTAATTATGAAGTGTCAATTGTTATTGGGACACCTTTCCTTGCCACGGGTAAGGCTCTTTTTGATGTTGAAGCCGGAGAACTCATCACTTTCCGGGTTGGTGATGAAAAAGTGGTACTCCTTGTGTGCAAGTCCATGCGGCAACCAAATAGCAATGAGGTGTGTTATTTTGTTGAATTGGTGACCGATATCATTGTTGATGATACAAGTGCTACAATTAATGTTCGTGATATGTTGGCAGCCGTCTTGCTCAACTTTGATGATGACGAGATGGATAGCTTCATGGAATGTATGAACTCTTTACAAGGAATGGGGTCGTATAACTATTCACCCCTGAAATTGTCCTTGGATCTTGAAAATAGGAAGACTCCTCCTACAAAGTCTTCTATTGAAGAGCCACCTACGTTGGAGTTGAAGTCATTGCCTCCACATCTTCGGTATGAATTTCTTGGCCCTTGTTCTACTTTACCGGTTATTCTTTCCTCTTGTTTGACTAACGTGCAGGTAGATTCCACATTAGCGGTGCTAAAAAAGAAGAAAAAGGCTATTGGGTGGACCTTGACTGATATTCGGGGTACAAGCCCCGCCAAAAACATGCCTAAGATCAAGTTGGAGGATGGCGCTAAACCATCCATTGAACATCAAAGGAGACTCAATGAGGCTATGCAAGAAGTTGGAAAGAAGGAGCTTATAAAGTTTTTTGGATGCCTGGGTTGTCTACCCCATCTCCAATAGTTCATGTACTTCTCCGGTTTAATGTGTCCCAAAGAAGGGGGGGTGACGGTGGTCACCAGTGACAAGAATGAATCGATTCCTATAAGAACGGTGATCGGTTGGAGGGTGTGTATGGATTAGCTCAAGCTCAACAAAGTCACAAGGAAGGATCACTCTCCAATTCCTTTCTTAGATAATATTCTCGATAGATTGGCCGGCCGTGCTTTCTATTGCTTTCTTGATGGGCACTCGGGCTACAACCAAATTTTCATTGCTCCGGAAGATCAAGAGAAAACAATCTTTACATTTCCTTATGGTACTTTTTCTTTCAAGCGGATGCCATTTGGTTTGTGCAATGCACCGAGGACTTTTCAAAGGTGTATAATGCCTATTTTCACGGATATGGTGGAGGACTACCTTGATGTTTTCATGGATGACTTCTAGGTGGTTGGAGATTCTTTTGATGATTGTCTTGCAAATTTGGACAAAGTGTTGGCTAGATGTGTATAAACAAATTTGGTGCTCAATTGGGAGAAATATCATTTCACGGCCGAGGAAGGTATTGTCCTTCGCCATAAAATCTCACATAATGGAATTGAAGTTGATAGGGAAAAGATTTAGGTGATTTCTAAACTTCCACCCCCAACTTCGGTGAAGGGTGCACAGAATTTCTTAGGCCATGCGAGTTTTTACAGGCGCTTCATCAAAGATTTCTCTAAGGTGGTGAACCTACTGTGCAAGCTTATTGAGAAGGATTCCAAATTTAATTTCGATGATTATTGCATGAGATCTTTTGAATTGTTGAAGCTCAAGATGACAACTACTCCCATCATCACCGCTCCAAATTGGAGTGTGCCTTTTGAACTCATGTGTGATGAGAGTGACGTAGCGGTTGGGGCTGTTTTGGGGCAACGCATCAACAAGATATTCCATCCGGTCTACTATGCTAGTAAGACCATGAATAGTGCCTAAGTCAACTATACCGTTACGGAGAAAGAGCTTCTTGCTATTGTATTTGCATTTGAGAAGTTCCACCCATACTTAATGGGTGCAAAAGTTATTGCCGACATGGATCATGCGGCGCTTCGTTATCTTATGATAAAAAAGGACTCCAAAGCTCGGTTGATGAGATGGGTACTCTTGTTACAAGAATTTGATATTGACATCCAAGATAGGAAAGGTAGTGAAAATCAAGTAGCAGACCACTTGTCTTGTCTGGAGGAGGAGGGGAGGCCGCATGATGGCCTTGAAATCAATGACTCCTTCCCTGATGAACAACTTTTGAAAATTTCAATGAAAGAGGTGCCATGGTTCGCGGACTTAGCAAATTTTCTTGTGTGAGGAACCATTCCGGATGAGTTCTCTTCAAGACAAAGGAAGAAGCTCAAAAGGGATTGTCAAGATTATTATTGGTAAGAACCATACCTTTTCCGGATTTGTACGGATGGGGTGATTAGGAGGTGTGTACCAGAAGAAGAGCAAGGTAATATTCTTGGGGTTTATCATTCTTCGCCATATGGTGGTTATCATGGTGGAGAAAGAATGGCGGCTAAAGTGCTTAGTTGTGGTTTCTATTGGCCCACTCTTTACAAGGGTACTAGTGAGTTAGTGAAAAGATGTGATGAATGTCAACGGGCCGGTGGAAATTCAAAAAAATATGAAATGCCTCTCACAACCATCTTGGAGATTGATATTTTCGATGTGTGGGGTATTGGCTTCATGGGCCCTTTTGTGAGTTCTTGTGGAAACACCTACATCTTGGTCGCGGAGTGTTATGTGTCCAAATGGGTTGAGGCCACCGTTATACCCAACAATGAGGCGAGAAGTGTAGTGGCTTTCTTGAAGAAGAATATTTTCACAAGGTTTGGTACTGTACGTGCAATTATGAGCGATAGGAGGTCATTCTTTTGCAAAAAGGCTTTTGTCACTTTACTTAGCAAGTATGGTGTTACTCACAAAGTCACGACTCCCTAACACCCACAAGCTAGTAGGCAAGTGGAAATCTCCAACCGGGAGATAAAGAGTATCTTGTCTAACACGGCGAATGCTAATCGGATGGATTGGTCCGAGAAGCTTGATGATGCATTATGGGCTTAGCGGACAGCTTACAAAATACCTATCGGAATGTCGCCATACTAGTTGGTGTTTGGAAAAGTTTGTCATCTTCTGGTGGAACGAGAGCACAAGACAATGTGGGCTCCAAAGAAGTTGAATCTTGATTGGCATATTGCCGCTAACTTGAAGGTTGCACATTTGAATGAATTGGTTGAGTCTCGGCACCATGCTTATGCGGGTTCGCCCTTGTACGAAGAGATGATGAAATATCTTCATTAAAAATACATTTGGAACAAAGAATTCAAGGTGGGCGGTCTTGTATTATTGTTTAATTCAAGGTTGAGGATGTTTCCCGAGAAGCTAAGATCCAAGTGGAGTGGTCCTTTTGAAATTGTTGGTGTGACACATTTTGGTGAATTAGACTTGAAGAACAAAAACAATGAAGTATTCCGAGTCAATGGTCACTGGGTGAAGCACTACTTGGGCAAGGTTGGAGATAGCCACGTGGTGGCGGTCATTCACTTCAGTTGATGGTATTTTGCGTCATACCGCGACGTTAAATCAGGTGCTTTTTGGGAGGCAACCCATGTTCTTTTCCTTATTCTTCTGTACTTAGGTGTTATTTGTGCTCTAACTTGATTTGAAGTGTGCTACAGGGATGAGTGTGACTTACAAGAAAAGTAGACAAAAATATGGCTAAGTGTTCAAAATTGTGGGGATCACAGTTTATTTGTAAGGACCGCACATATCTATATACCACGGCAGAAGAGAATTGCTGCCGCACATTTCTCTTGCGGACCGCATATTTGAAATATTAAAAAAAGTGTCAAAACAGCAACTCTCTGAAGTTTGAGCTTGTCAATTACGGAGGTCGATCTATGACTGCACGTTAAATTTGTGGCCGCCCTTGAAAATGTGCGAACCGCACATTGAGTTCTGAGATGAGTCCACACAAGTGACAGAGTGTGGACCGCACATGAAAATGTGCGGCCGCACTCGCCTCTTTCCCCTTCTCAAACAGTTGGTATAAATAGAGGATTAGAATACGCATTGCATTACCCCTTTAACCAGCTGCAGATGTCGCGCTACACAGGGCTCGCATTTGTGAATCCTCGCAATTGCAGACCATGGCTCATATTTGAGAACCCTGACAGACTCAGCATTCATCGCAATTGCGATAGAGTCTTTACAATTGCGAACTAGAGGGTCATCAGAAAAGCGAACAATTGTTCGCAACTGCGAACACTATCAAATTTTTGTTGCCTTCACAAATGCGAAAGGGAAGTCGCATTTGCGATAACTGCCCCTCTTCTATTACCTTTGCAAATGCGACCCTAGTGTTCGCATTTGCAACACCAGAGCACTAGACACCAGATTTTGTCGTTTTTCAGTCCAAACCACTCCGGAACATGTCCGAAAATCATCTGAGCCTAATAACATCATAGGAATTCGCTCGCACAATCAAAACACAAAAATAACATCTAAAAATACGAATTGAACTCTAAAATGCAAGAATTTCAAAGAAATTTTTAAGAACTTCTAGAACTATAACTAAACGTTTGAATCCTATCAATTCAACTTCAAACAACACCAAATTTTGCAGATAAGTTCTAAACACTATAATGAACCTATTCTAAGTCCCAAATTCAAATTCCATGATCGGTAGCTAAAAGTCAACCTATGGTCAAACTTTCCAACTTGAAATTGCCAAATTTTGAGAAATCAACACAAATCAACCTACGAGACATCCACAAAATCAATTATGGGCATACGCCCAAGTCCGATATCACGATACGAAGCTATCGGAGTCATAAAAACATAGTTTTGGCTTCATTATCACAACAGTCAAAGTTTGTCAATATTTTCTAATTTTAAACTTCTAAGTCTAGAATCAAGGGTCTAAATCAATCGAAAGCTTCCCGGAACGAAACTAACTGACCCCCCAAGTCATAAATTATAAACACACATATGTGTAATAATAAAAGTGGTAACATGGCGTAATTACACAAAACGACCGATCAGGTCATTACGTTAGGGCTTCTGAATTTCATCGACGAAATAGAAGGAAAAGAACAGACTTCAGAGTCTAGGGACAGGATGAATGGTTGTACATGTTCGATGTGAAAGAACAAGGAAAAAATCTAACCAATGGCGTTTTGAGCATAGGATTTTAGATTTAGGCGTTTCAAGTATAGTGATGAAAGAGGAAAGAGAGCAGCGGGATTCGCGGATATGGAGGCAGATTGAGTGTTTGGGGTTTGATTTGTGTGACCTTGCAAAAATTTGTGCAAGGATTTGGGATTGATGGGCTAGTGTCGGATGAGAGAAAAGAGAGAGTTCAGGGAAAGAGGGGCGGCAATGTCAAGAAGAAAATGATTAGGGTTTTTGTGGTTTAGGAGGCCGTCTTTAGGGATAAGGTTAGGGAATAGATATGGGCCGTTGATCTATTAGATCAATGGTCCTGATTCTTTTAGGTTTAAACATTTTTATGGAGGAAATATGAGGGCCATTATATCTCTTGGTGAGATTAAGCTAGCTGGGATATTGAAATTAAAGGGAAAATGGAGACAATTAAGAGCCGTTGATCTGTAGGATGGACGGCTCGGATCGGTTGTATTTTTTGTTTGAGTGATTGAGATGTGTGACGTGGCGCACTGCTATTGGTTTAGGTGACCTATATTAGGGCAGGCAACTTACAAATAACCAATGTGATGCTCACTTTGCTTGGGCAACGGGGTTTATTTACTGATGCACCAACTCAAAATGCTTATAAACATTTGAAGGGCATTGTGGATACATTTTGAGGGAGCAAGCAAACTAATGTTTCCAAGGATGCATTGTGGCTAAGGCTTTTTCCCGTCTCTCTAGGGGGGAAAGCTTTAGATTGGTTGGAACAATTGACGAACCATTCAATTCACACTTGGGATGAGTTTGCAGAAAAGTTCATTGCTAAGGTTTTCTCTCCCGGGCACGTGGCTACACTTCGAGATGATATCTTGGCATTCAAGTAAGAGCCTAATGAACTACAACATGAGATATGGGAGCATTATAGAACAATGGTTAGGAATGTCCCAACAATGATATAACGGAAAACATGATTCAACAAACATTTTATCGTGGGATTGACACAACCAACCAATGTGCAGTGAATCAATTAGTCAGTGAAAACTTTATGACTACGCCTTATGCGGAGGCGTGTGAAATCTTGGATGAGATGGCAGAAACTTCGTCGGCTTGGCAATCCTGGGCCAATGTTCCACAAGGTGATCCGAATATAATCTACCTTCACAAATAATTGCAAGATGATGGGCAAGCCATTGCCGAATTGACCATTACCATAACTCAACTAGTAAATGCCTAACTAAATTAAGTGCAAGCTCCTAAGCAGGTTAATTCTATGAAGGGAGTGAATATGATGGTGAACAAGAGGAGGACTAAGGTTCAACAAGTGCAAACTCTAGTGGAGAACTATGTGCAAGATCATGGTGGTTTTGAGCAAAATGATTTTTATAATGAACAAGAGGAGGAAGTGCAATATGTGAACAACTTTCAAGGGCAAAGAAACAACTTCCAAGGCCCAAACCAACAACAACGGTGACCACAAAACAATCATGTCATTTGGAATTCTAAAAATCAAGGAAATTTGTATAACAACAACAATCAAGAAAATTGGAGTGGAAACAACCAAGGAAATTGGGTAGGCAACAATCAAGGTGGATGGAGTAACAATCAAGGCAACCGGGGTCGGGTTTTCAAAGGCCACCAATGTACCAACAACCGATCAACCCACCTCCTTATCCTTCCCATGGTTAAATTTCTTCAAACTATGAGATGGGACGTATTGAAAGTATGTTCAACCAATTGATAGAAAAGAATGCCGATTCAGATGTCCAACGTGCCTCACACAACACATCTTTAATCCGAAACCTAGAAGTTCAAGTGGGGAAATTCTCTCAAGCTTTAAATTCTCATCCTAAAAGGGCACTACCAAGTGACAGGGTGGTAAACCCAAAGGGTCGTAACAATACGGGGCACGCTATGGCGGCTATCACAAGAAGTGGAAGAAGAAGAAATGCACCCACCTCAAGTGGAAGGCGACTTGTTGATGATGATCAAGTGATGCAAGAATAAGAGATCTCGAATAATGTTGTTCAACCCAATGTGGAAGTTTGGATTGATATTGATGATAGCATGGAAGAGACTCAAGAGGAGGTGAACCCATCTAGGGAACACATTATTGATATACCAGAGCCGGTAGAAAAATGGCTATGGCACCATTGCCTAAGCCCCACATCCATACCCTCAAAGACTTACCAGGAAAAATGGTGAGAATCAATTCAAGTAGTTTATTCAAATGATGAAGCGACTTTCAATCAATGTGCCATTGGTCGAAGCTTTGGAACAAATGCCCTGTTATGAAAAGTTTATGAAGGATCTTGTGACAAAGAAGCGATCAATGAATTTTGAGACCATCAAAGTCACTCATCAAGTGAGTTCAATTGTTCATTCAATTGCTCCTAAGTTGGAGGATCACGATGCTTTCACGATTCCTTGTACAATTGGAAGTGCCGAGTTTGCTAAAGCTCTTTGTGATCTTGGGGCGAGTATAAATTTGGTGCCCCATTCGATTTTCAAGAATTTAGGAATTGGCCAACCAAGACCCACCTCTATGAGATTGCAAATGGCCGATCGTACCATGAAAATGTCGTTGGATATGATTGAAGAAGTTTTAGCCTGTTTGATAATCTCATTCTTCCAGCGGATTTTTTCATTCTAGATTGTGTGGTTGATTATAAACTGTCAATTATTATTGGGACACCTCCTTGCTATGGTTAAGGCTCTTTTTGATGTTGAAGACGGAGAACTCATCACTTTCCGGGTGAAAAAGTGGTATTCCTTGTGTACAAGTCCGTGCGGCAACCAAATAGTAATGAGGTGTGTTATTTTGTTGATTTGGTGACCGATATCATTGTTGATGATACAATTGCTACAATTAATGTTCGTGATATGTTTGCGGCCGTCTTGCTCAACTTTGATGATGACGAGATGGATAGCTTCATGGAATGTGTGAACTCTTTGCAAGGAATGGGGTCGTATAACTATGCACCCCGGAAATTGTCCTTGGATCTTCAAAATAGGAAGACTCCTCCTACTAAGTCTTCTATTGAAGAGCCACCTACCTTGGAGTTGAAGTCATTCCCTCCACATCTTCAGTATGAATTTCTTGGCCCTTGTTCTACTTTACCGGTTATTCTTTCCTCTTGTTTGACTAACATGCAGGTAGATTCCACATTAGCGGTGCTACAAAAGAAGGAGGCTATTGGGTGGACCTTGACGGATATTCGGGGTACAAGCCCCGCCAAAAACATGCATAAGATCAAGTTGGAGGATGGCGCTAAACCATCTATTGAACATCAAAGGAGACTCAATGAGGCTATGCAAGAAGTTGGCAAGAAGGAGATTATCAAGTCGTTGGATGCCTGGGTTGTCTACCCCATCTCTAATAGTTCATGTACTTCTCTGGTTCAATGTGTCCCAAAGAAGGGGGGAGTGACGTTGGTCA
Source organism: Nicotiana obtusifolia (assembly GCA_002018475.1). Classification (NCBI taxonomy): domain Eukaryota; kingdom Viridiplantae; phylum Streptophyta; class Magnoliopsida; order Solanales; family Solanaceae; genus Nicotiana; species Nicotiana obtusifolia. Next base: position 107,092 of record MCJB01049730.1, read on the forward strand.
CCAATGACAAGAATGAATTGATTCTTATAAGAACGGTGACCGATTGGAGGGTGTGTATGGATTAGCTCAAGCTCAACAAAGTCACAAGGAAGGATCACTCTCCAATTCCTTTCTTAGATCATATTCTCTATAGATTGGCCGGTCGTGCTTTCTATTGCTTTCTTGATAGGTACTCGGGCTACAACTAAATTTTCATTGCGTCGGAAGATCAAGATAAAAGAATCTTACATTCCTGTATGGTACTTTTGCTTTCAAGCGGATGCCATTTGGTTTGAGCAATGCACCGAGGACTTTTTAAAGGTGTATAATGGCTATTTTCACGGACATGGTGGAGGACTACCTTGAAGTTTTCATGGATGACTTCTCGGTGGTTGGAGATTCTTTTGATGATTGTCTTGCAAATTTGGACTAAGTGTTGGCTAGATGTGAAGAAATAAATTTGGTGCTCAATTGGGAGAAATGCCATTTCATGTTCGAGGAAGGTATTGTACTGTAACATAAAATCTCAAGGAATGGAATTGATATTGAGAAGGCAAAGATTGAGGTGATTTCGAAGCTTCCACCCCCCAACTTCGGTGAAGGATGCGCGAAGTTTCTTAGGCCATGCGAGTTTTTATAGGCGCTTCATCAAAGATTTCTCTAAGGTGGTGAACCCACTGTGCAAGCTTATTGAGAAGTATGCCAAGTTTAATTTCAATGATGATTGCATGAGATCTTTTGAATTGTTGAAGCTCAAGACGACAACTACTCCCATCATCACCGCTCCAAATTGGAGTGTGCCTTTTGAACTCATGTGTGATGCAAGTGACGTAGCGGTTGGGGCTTCTTTGGGACAACGCATCAACAAGATATTCCCTCCAGTCTACTATGCTAGTAAGACCATGAATAGTGCCTAAGTCAACTTTACCGTTACGGAGAAAGAGCTCCTTGCTATTATATTTGCAATTGAGAAGTTCCGTCCGTACTTAATTGATGCAAAGGTTATTGCCCACACGAATCATGCGTCGCTTCATTATCTTATGAGAAAGAAGGACTCCAAAGCTCGGTTGATGAGATGGATACTCTTGTTACAAGAATTTGATATTGACATCCAAGATAGGAAAGGTAGTTAAAACCAAATACTGGACCACTTGTCTTGTTTGGAGGAGGAGGGGAGGCCGCATGATGGCCTTGAAATCAATGACTCCTTCCCCGATGAACAACTTTTGACAATTTCAATGAAAGAGGTGCCATGGTTCGCGGACTTAGCAAATTTTCTTATGTGAGGAATCATTCCAGATGAGTTCTCTTCAAGACAAAGGAAGAAGCTCAAAAGGGATTGTCAAGATTATTATTGGTAAGAACCATACCTTTTCCGGATTTGTACGGATGGGGTGATTAGGAGGTGTGTACCAGAAGAAGAGCAAGGTAATATTCTTGGGGTTTATCATTCTTCGCCATATGGTGGTTATCAGGGTGGAGAAAGAATGGCGGCCAAAGTGCTTAGTTGTGGTTTCTATTGGCCCACACTTTACAAGGATACTAGTGAGTTAGTGAAAAGATGTGATGAATGTCAACGGGCCGGTAGAAATTCAAAAAAAAATGAAATACCTCTCACAACCATCTTAGAGATTGATATTTTCGATGTGTGGGGTATTGGCTTCATGGGCCCTTTAGTGAGTTCTTGTGGAAACACCTACATCTTGGTCGCGGAGTGTTATGTGTCCAAATGGGTTGAGGCCACCGCTATACCCAACAATGAGGCGAGAAGTGTAGTGGCTTTCTTGAAGAAGAATATTTTCACAAAGTTAGGTATTGCACGTGCAATTATAAGCGATGGAGGGGTCATACTTTTGCAGCAAGGCTTTTGACACTTTACTTAGCAAGTATGGTGTTACTCACAAAGTCACGACTCCCTATCACCCACAAGCTAGTAGGCAAGTGGAAGTCTCCAACCGGGAGATAAAAAGTATCTTGTCTAAAACGGCGAATGCTAATCGAAAGGATTGGTCTGAGAAGCTTGATGATGCATTATGGGCTTAGCGGATGGCTTACAAAATACCTATCAGAATGTCGCCATACCGGTTGGTGTTTGGAAAAGCTTGTCATCTTCCAATGGAACTAGAGCACAAGACAATGTAGGCTCTAAAGAAGTTGAATCTTGATTGGGATATAGCCGCCAACTTGAAGGTTGCACATTTGAATGAATTGGTTGAGTTTCGGTACCATGCTTATGCGAGTTCCCCCTTGTGCAAAGAAATGATGAAATATCTTCATGAAAAATACATTTTGAACAAAGAATTCAAGATGGCGGATCTTGTATTGTTGTTCAACTCAAGGTTGAGGATGTTTCCGGGGAAGCTAAAATCCAAGTGGAGTGGTCCTTTCGAAATTGTTGGTGTTACACCTTTTGGTGCATTGGACTTGAAGAACAAAAATAATGAAGTATTCCGAGTCAATGGTCACCGGGTGAAGCACTACTTGGGCAAGGTTGGAGATAGCCACGTGGTGGCGGTCATTTACTTCACTTGAGAGTATTTTGCGTCGTACGGCGACGTTAAATCAGGCGCTTTTGGGAGGCAACCCATGTTCTTTTCCTTTTTCTTTTTGTAGTTAGGTGTTATTTGTGTTCTAACTTGATTTGAAGTGTGCTACAGGGATTAGTGTGACTTACAAGAAAGGTGGACAAATATATGGGTAAGTGTTCAAAATTGTGCGGACCGCAGTTTATTTGCACGGACCGCACATATCTATGTGCCACGGCAGAAGAGCATTGCGGCCGCACATTTCTCTTGCGGACCGCATATTTAAAATATTAAAAAAGTGTCAAAACAGCGACTTTCTGAAGTTTGAGCTTGTCAATTGCGGAGGTCGGTCTATGACTGCACGTGAAATCTGTGACCGCCCCTGAAAATGTGCGGACCGCACATTGAGTTCTGAGATGAGTCCACCCAAGTGACAGTGTGGACCGCTCATGAAAATGTGCGGCCGCACTCGCCTCTTTCCCCTTCTCAAACAGTTGGTGTAAATAGAGGATTAGAACTCATTTTACAATTTTCCCTTTCTCAACAAAACATTGTTGCTCTGTTGATTTTTCTTGAGAGATATTAACTGTCCTCTCACACTACCACCTTGATTATTCACCCATTGCACTCTCTCTACCTGGTATGCTTTAATCTCATGTTAAATTTTTGTTTTAGTTTAAATTTTAGATTTTTAGTTCTTTTTAGGCCATCTGTTATTAGAGTTCAACTATGTGGGGTAGATTTAAACAGGGTAACTTAATACATGCTCTAATAGGGTTGAGTTAGTGAAATTTCATGTTTTTACAATGTTGACACATCCATTTGTGCGAGAAATTAAAAAACCTAAGTAGGCAAAATATGATTGTTTGTAACTTTTTGAAATTAGCAGCCACAATTGAATTTGTGCGATCTGCAGATTAGAAAATTTGGAAACTCAATGAAGAAGGGATTTGTGGCCGCAAGTTAAAATGTGTGGACCACAAATTTCCCTCTGCGGACACAGATCAACCATTTCTCTATCTTCTGAGACTCTGCATTTTGAGCGTCCGAAGTGCGGTCGCACTTTCAAATTGTGAGGACCGTACTTCTTTTCTGCAGCTGCACAACAAATTTATGCGGACCACAACTCCCTTCTGCAGTGACACATAAAAAATGTGCGGACCGCATATCCCTTTACCTGCAGACATGTGTTATATTCATAACCCCACTGTGTCTAATTTTTTCTCTCTTACCTACATAAGTCCTGAATGTGTTGAACAATGAATTGCAACTAACAATCTTCTTTGCTTTGGTAAAGACAATGGTTCAATCGAGAGGCCAAGGCGACACTTCAAAGGGAAGGGGTGAATCTTCTCGGGGTCAAGGTAGAGGTACCTTATCCCTTGGCCAGCCTAAGACCATTAGGAAGAAAACCACAGCCGACAGAGAGAGAGGTGCTGACCTCTCCGAGTCAAGCTCCTATGTCCTGTCTAGGGAAGTGTCAGAGGGAAACTCAACCTCTATTCAGGAGGAGCTGACAGCCACGCAGTCCAGGCCACAGTGGAGATACCAGCTCAGGGATGAGCCTTCTTCTAGCCAGGCTTCTGAGACATCAGCTACACAAGTCATAGAGGCACAGACTATACAAGAGATCCTCGAGGATGGTCGAGAGGGAGATGGTACAGCCACATGTGTGAAGAGATCAAAGAAGAAGGAGATCTGGGAGGATAGGTTTGTCAGCTTAGACGCATTCACTGATTTTCGTATATGGTGGCCATGAGGTCTTTGACTGTTGAGAGACAATTCCTATTGAAAAATTTAGAGAAATACAACCCAATGATTTTGAGGCAGTTCAGAGCACAAAAAGGTTGGATGTGGTTCACTGAGAGAGTTGTGGACGCCAAGGAATACCTCCTCCGACAGTTCTATGCTAATGTTGCTCACATAAAGAATGGGACAAAGGTGACCAAAGTGCGCAACCTCAAGGTGAGATTTGATCAGCATACGCTAAATGCGTACTTGGGCTTCGAGGATGTTGAGACAAAGGAGTATCTGGAGAAATGTGCAATGAAGAAGGAAGCCCGACCTTGGCCGGCTAAGATCTTAGCACCACCAAGGCCACCACCACCATGGATTACCGTTGGGGTTCCCATTTAACGGAACACATTGAGCTTCGAGGCGAATAGGTGGCAGACTTTTGTTTATAGTTGACTACATCCGAGCCAAAATGGGACTCATCATCCTATTCCTCGGGCTATTCTAGTGGCTTCCATCATGGTCGGGTACCAAATTAATATGGGTGCCGTGATGTTGGCCAAAATTTCCTAGATAGCACGGTAGGATAGCTCACCGCACCCTGATCCTAACACTATTACAGAGTAGCTCACCGATGCAAAGGTAGAGCCGAGATCTTTTGACGCCAAGGTGAAGCCAAAGAAGCCGTTTGACTGGTATTCACTGATGGATACGACCAACCCAAAGAAGAAAATCCAACATTCTACCACCACAGGCCAGTCTGATGAGCCAGCAGTGGTAGTTACTGAGACAACGGACCTTCCACCCACCTCTGCTGAGCCTTTTTCCAGTGCCGTTGCTATGCCTCTGCCATCATCCTCAGCTCCCACTGCAGCCCCTAGGAAGCTCTGAGGCCAGTGCTAATGCCCGAAGCTCGACTATCTGCTCTGCGAGTCTCCCAGACATTGGCGAGTCTGAACAACTAGATGCAGACAGCTACTTCTAAGCTGTCTGACTTGTCTATTACTTTTGCAGCGCAGTCCACTACTCAAGTACCATAGGCCTCCTCTAACATTGATGAGACGCTCGAGAAGATTCTGGACAACTAGAAGACGATCATGGACACCTTGGTACAGCACCGGTCAGTTATTGAGGAGTTGGGAAAGGAAGTGAAGAAGATGAGGAAGTCCCAGGCAAGCAAGAAATCAGTGTACAAGCTCAGAAAGGAGGTGACTATACTTCCCACAGCTGGAGACCTACCTTTTGATATGCTACTTGACCCGCACCAGTCCACCCTAGATCCATCAGTACCATTTACACCGGTAGCACCTGCTGGCTAGTCTGAGGAGCAAGACCTTGCTGCCGACACTGCTAAGGCAGTGCGTGCGATGTTCGCCAACCCCGCCATGCCTAGATTTGATGATGATGAGATACAATTGGCTGAACCTGAGGGAGATGATATTGCTGGGGACACTGAGATGTCCAAGAATCCTTAGGGAGTTTTCTTCACCCTCTCTTCTTTCACTCTTATTTTGCTAAGCATTGGAGACAATGCTTACTTTTATTCGGAGGGAGGGGTGGAGTTTATTTGATATATTGACACATTTTGGATACCTTTGGACTGTAATAATTTGATGATTCTCTTTCTTTTCTTATTTGTATTTATCTATCTTTAGTAGTTATTGTTTATTAGCCTCTTTATTTTCCATTTTAGTTCTTATTTTGTTAAGTAGCTTCTTTTTATGCTTTAGTAGATAATAACCTTTGGTTTTCTTAACGTCAAGGTTCTTTCCAAAGGTAGTTTTTGTTTGAACCGGGTGACTCGTCCCAACGATGGATGGCGTGACAACCTTCTTAAGGGAATGAGTCTGTTTCTGTGTTTAGGTAATAATAATAGTAGTAGTAATGAATAAAAAGGCCTAACCAAGTCATTCTCGAAAAAGAGGTAATCATGCTTCATCTGGTACCAAGATACTTAACTACATGCTTATGGTTAGAGACAAGATTTGTGAAAGAAATAGCTCTAGTTAGTGACTTTGAGACTTTTGAGTTGACTTTGGAGATCATCGAGTAGTTTATTGGACCATGGTGATCTTTAAACTTGAATGTGATTGTTGTAGGCTCTCGACCCTATCCTCTTTTATGATCTATTTGCGTGAGGGGTGAGATAAATTGTTGCTAGTCCAATTATCCGTGCGAATGGTCTAGAACTTGCCCCAAATGTGCTTCAAGGTAAAATCTTAAGTTTTGCTTGGTTTGAGAAGTGATTGTAGGCTTTCCTTGGCCTGTGTGAGCTTTCTATTACCAATCAATGTCGTTATCCCTAGTCAACCCCCTTTGAGTCTCTAGACTTTCTCATTTGATAACCATGTTATAAGTCTTTACCCGTTTTGTCGTGACCCTCTCTTGGCACCCGGACATTCCTTAACACTCTTGTGAAGTAAGTGGCTTAAAGCATAAGTTTGGGGGAGAGATGAGGAATTTGAAAAAGGTATCAAGTGCACAAAAAGGGAAAAGAAATGATCTCTATGAAAAGAAAAGGCAAGAAAAGAAAAAAAGAACAAAAAGAAAAAGAAAAATGCAAAAAAGAGAATAAGTGGAAGGATTGATGGATTCAAAAAGAGGTAATGATCCCTAACATGAGCATAAAATGGAGAAAAAGAATGAAATGAACAAGAAAGAGTGATGTCAAGTCTCTCTATCCCCCCAAATAAAAAGAAAATGCCTCTAAGAATTGGTAATTGTGAGCCGAGAAATGAAAATGTGGAGTGCTTAAGGAAAGGTGTAACCACTTACCCATATGGTATCCAACCCTAATCCAAAAGCCTTCCTTGCAACCTGAAAGAAGTCCTACTTGATTCCGATCTGAGTATGCTTACGTTAGTGGTGATCTACATGAGGCGCAAGCCTATGGTACCTGAAGCCGTACTTGTGACATTCTCTTATGAGAAAAGAGTAAACCTTTCATGAATCTTAAGATTGAGTGCCAACTTTTTAAGTGAGACTGGCAAATGGAAGGTAGAGGGGGAAGAGTTTGGAGTCCACCATGACCTACATGATAGGACAAGAGTCCTTGATGAGTAAAGTCAATTATTGAAGCTCAAGTCACATTAGAACTATTTATGCATGAATATTTGACTTGTCACCTTGTTGATAATGCATAAGTAGTGTGGGTAATTGTTGGCCCCAACTGAGTATGAATGGCTCACCATTGATTTGCTGAAATGACCCTTAACTTTGAGGAGGTGGGAACTAATTTATTTGCTTGAGGACAAGCAAAGGCCTAAGTTGGAGGAGTTGATAAGTGTGGATTTTGACCACTTATTAGCACCTTTTTGCTTTTGTTTTAGTCCGAAAGTATCGATTTATGTTCCAAACACTAATGAAAGTGTGCAAACTGCAGGAATATTGGGAATTTGGACTCTCATGAAGAAATCCAACTACAAAAGGAGTGTTCCAATTCACAAGGCAAGAAAGGGTGCAGTACACAAGAAGTGCAGTCCGTAGAGGTATTTCTCCGCAAAAGAAAGTGCGAACCGCAGAATTCCCTCTATGGCCACAGAATTGGTGAAGAAGCCCAGCAAACATTAAGGAGAAGTGCAGACCGCACATGAATTATGTGGCCTCATAACAGGGTCCGCACTGACAAGAATTTAAATGTTTAGAGAGTGTGCAAATGACAAGACTTGAAGCCTTGCCTGAAGTGCGAACCGCATAAGAATTGTGCGGCCGCAGAGCTGACTTGCAGCCGCAGACCAAATTGTGCGGCTGCAGAATCCAAGTCCCTGAAAGACCAAGCAATGTGCGGACTATGCGGCCGCAGAACCTCCCAGGGGGGCATTTTTGTGAGCGAATTTTGGGCCACTATAAAATAGACGGGAATCACATTTTTAGGTCAAGTTTTGAAGTTCAAGCAGTTGTAGTCATTGTAATTTTTCATTTTAGGAAATTTGTGATCATTTTGGGATTTAAACATCACAGTTTATCATTTCAATCCCATATTATGAGTTTAATTAGTATTTCTTCTTTGTTTTCTTTATCATCTACTATGAGTAGCTAGACTCTTACTAGGGTTGTGACCCAACCCTAGTGTGTAAACCTTATGCATATTTAATGTAATGCTTGTTTATGATTAGGTGTTGATTATTTAGCTTTTTTTATGCTTTAATTTTAGAATTAATGGTTGCAAACATTGATTCATACCTTTTTGACTTGGACTTTACTTGAGAAAGAGGGACCTAGGCTAGGAAAGCTTGGCTAACAAGAAATTCGGCTAGTTAAGAATTTGATTAGCCTAATTAAAGGGTTGGAACTAGAGATAGGGAAAACCCGGTGAGCTCTTATCAACCATTTAGCTTGATACCCACTTGGGCTTGAGAAAGTCAAATTGCGCAAAATCACTTTATGACCGAGAGGTATTGAACGGGTGAGAGCTATAATACACCCCAATCAATAAAACAAGTGTTAACGCACTTAACCCATTAGGTGAACACCTAGGTGAAGGTCACATCCCTAGGCTTTTTAACCATTTGGTAAAAACAATAAAAATAATAATTCGCTTTCTAGTTTCTTCTCATTAGTTTATAATTGTTAGTGATAATTTAAAAGTAGAAAACAAAATCCTTTGTCTGGAAGCGCAATTTAGTTATTTCATTTGCTCTCATCAAGTGTATACCTTAACACCCACATTAAACTCCCTGTGGAAATCGACCCCTACTCTTGTTCGGTACTATTCTTCTACGACCGTTTCCACTCACTATTGAGTGCGGACTGGATGTGGATCAAATATGCCTAAAAGTGTCACCCTAAGGAGTGGAGTGCATTTGATCGATGAGTTTTTCTCTGAGTTGCTCATTACTTTTTACAAAAATCTTTTCGTCAATTCTTGTCAATCTATTTTGGATAACTGTATTAGGAAGTGCATTTGTATCCACCAACAATTGAGCAAAAATGTGTTGGGCCTCCTGGTCATTTTCGCAACTTTCCATCACATTGGCCACCCACCTTTGTTGAACTGCTATTAATCTATTACATTCATCATTATATTCAAATTCGAGATAATACATTAGCCACTACATTTTCAACCCTTTTTTGTATTGTATTTTATAGCTTAATCCCATAAGCTTTGAAATTCCTTTGTGCTGGAGGGTTGTAGTGATCCTTTCGTCTCTCAAGAACTTGAGACTGAAGTGTTGTGTTCTGATGATAAAATGGTTAGACTGAAATAATGTATCCATTTTTCAACAGATAATAACAAGGCAATTAGTTCCTTCTTATATGTAGACAAGCTAATGTGCTTTGGTTGAACTACACTCACGTCAGTACCACTCACATCCAATTCAACCATAAACAAAATTGAAAACTCTGGCAGAGCTAGAACAAGGGCTTGGATCATTGCATTTTTAAGTTCATCAACTACACTAGCTGCTTGATTATTCCAGTTAAATCCCCCTTTCTTATGAAGCTCAATTAAAGGCTTATTGATTGCAACAACAACAACAACAACAACAAACCCAGTATGTTCTCAACAGGTGGGGTCTGGGGAGGGTAGTCTGTAGGCAGACCTTACCCCTACCTGATACAGGTAGAGAGGTTGTTTCCAATAGACTCTCGGCTCAGAAAGGGTAAGAAGAAGAAGATGATGATGAAAAGCAAGAAAGAAAGAGAAGAAAAAAAGGGAGATAAAGGATAAGTAGTACTAAATAATAGCAACAGGGAATACAATACCTGAGGCGAACAAAACCACATAACGCAATAAAAATCTAAGAATATGAAGGGACATACGTGCTACTAAGACTATCAGTGAGCAAATAAGAAACTACTCACTAACTTTCTGCCCTAATCCTTGACCTCCACACCCTCCTATCAAGAGTCATGTCCTCGGTAAGCTAAAACAGAGCCATATCCTGTCTAATCACCTCTCCACAGTACTTCTTAGACCTACCTCGACCTCTTCTCAAACTCTCCATGGCCAACCTCTCACACCTCCTAATAGGAGCATCAATACTTGTCCTCTTAACATGACCGAACCATTTCAGCCTCGACTTCCGCATCTTGTCCTCCACGGAGGCTACTCCCACTCTGTCCCGAATGGCTTCATTCTTAATCTTCTCTCTCCTGGTACACCCACACATCCATCTCAACATCCTCATCTCTGCTACTTTTATCTTCTTCACGTGAGAGTTCTTGACTGGCCAACACTCAGCCCCATACAGCATAGTCGGTCGAACCACAACTCTATAAAACTTACCCTTAAGTCTTGGCGGCACATTTTTATCACATAAAATACTGGAATCGAGCCTCCATTTCATCCATCCCGCTCTGATGGGATGTGCGACATCTTCGTCAATCTCCCTGTTACCTTGGATAATAGAACTGAGTTACTTAAAACTAGCTTTCTTGGGGATAACTTGAGCATCAAGCTTTACCTCTACATCTGCTTCATGGGTCTTGTCACTAAATTTGCACTCCAAGTATTCTGTTTTGGTTCTACTCAACTTGAAACCTTTAAACTCCAAGGTCTGTCTCCAAACCTCCAACCTCGCGTTAACTCCACTTCACATCTCGTCAATCAACACTATATCATCGGTAAATAGCATGCACGAAACCACCTCCCCTTGGATGTGTCACGATAGTACATCCATCGCCAAGGCAAATAAAAAGGGGCTAAGAGCCAATCCCTGGTGCAGCCCCATCATAACAGGGAAATACTCCGAGTCACCTCCCACAGTCCTCACCTGAGTCTTAGCACCATCATACATATTCTTAATCACCTTAATGTACGCTACCGGAACATCGCTAGCCTCCAAACACCTCCACAGAACCTCCCTCGGAACTTTATCACATGGTTTCTCAAGGTCAATGAACACCATATGCAAGTCCCTCTTCCTCTCCCTATACTGCTCCACTAATCTCCCTACCAGATGAATCACTTCCATGGTGGAATGCCCCGGCATGAATCCAAGCTAATTCTCGGAAATAGACACGCACCTCCTCACCCTGGCCTCCACCATCCTCTCCCAGACCTCCCTAGTGTGACTCAACAGCTTGATACCCCTATAATTGTTGTAATATTGGATATCACCCTTGTTCTTGTACAGCATAACCATCGTACTCTACCTCCATTCTTCAGGCATCTTCTTCGTCCTGAAAATAACATTAAACAGCGCAGTGAGCCACTCCAAGTCTGCTCGCCTTGCGCTTTTCCATAATACCATCGGAATTTCGTCCGGCCCCGTTGCTCTACCCCTGCACCTCTTACGCATCGATCCTTCCACCTCCTCTACCTTAATCCGCCTACAGTACCCAAAATCCCGCCGACTCTCGGAGTGCTCCAACTCACCCAGCACAATGCTTCTACCCCCCC
>MCJB01049730.1:118694-148907 GCA_002018475.1 Nicotiana obtusifolia
TCCTAGTTCAACAGTTTATAAAAGTATGTCTGCCATCTTCTTCTAATAAGTGCCTCAGCCATCAATACTTTGCCATTCTTGTCCTGGATGCACTTGACTTAGTCTAAGTCATGGGACTTCCTCTCTCTCACCTTGGCCAACCGGTAAAACTTCTTACTAATTGCAAACCTTTGAATGAATCTTCTATAACAACATGGGAGTCTAAGAAAACTCTTTAATTCCTTGATTTTTTTAGGATAAGGCCAACTGAATATTGCCTCAATTTTGGCTGGGTCAGTTCTTACACATTGCCTAGAAATAATATGGCCCAAGAACTCTGCTTGGGCCTCGGCCAAACTACACTTAGATAACTTAGCAAACAGTTTGTTGGCTCTTAATAACTTAAAGACTTTGGTTAAGTGCTGCAAATAGGCTTCCATATTGACACAGTAAATAAGGATGTCATGAAAGAAGACAAGAACAAACTTTCAGAGGTGAGGGCCAAAAACCTTGTGCATCAAGGCCTAAAATATGAGTGGGGCATTATTTATTCCGAATGACATTACTTTAAACTTGTATAGCCCATGATGATTCTGAAAGGTTGCCTTGAATTTATCACCTACCCTTATCCTAACTTGAGGATAACCCGACCTTGGATTCATTTTGGAAAAGAACTTAGTTCCATTCAGCTCATCCAATAGGTCCTCAACCACAGAAATTGGGTATTTATTATTTACGGTAATATCATTCAACTTTATATAATCAACACAAACCCGTCAAATCAAGTCCTTTATTGACTAAAATAAGTGGTGATGCAAAAGAGAGGTGCCAATAACAAGTTATTTTGGGTGTTTCTTTCACCATCTTTTCAATAGTGTTCTTTTGTCCAAAAGAGTATTTATATGGTCATAGGTTAATAGGTTTTGATCCTGGAAATAACTATGTGGCATGGGCACAAGGTCCGTGAGGGAGAAGAGCTTTGGCTCCTGAAAAATATCTAAAGATTTAGTCAACAAACTTTTGACCTGACTGGATGGCTCGGTGTTTTGTTGTTTATCCTCCAATTTTGACAATTGGGCTGACATTGTATCCTGACGCATTTTCAACTTCTGCATGGACTTAATGTCACCTAATTCACTTGGGTCATAATATTGCACCCCACCAAAGTAATTAGTTTGTCTCCTCATAAGAAGAAAACATTGTGGGGCCTAGTGTGCAACACTATGGGAGTCATGGCATCTATCTAATCTGTCATTTAACTAACCACTATCCACTCTAAGCCGTGTGGGTTTGGATAGGGGCTCAGTTTGCAGCACCAACTGCTTAGCTAATTTTGGGTCTACAAAATTGTGAGTAAATCCTCTACCAATTCAGACTACCACTAATTATTTTTTAATTCGGTCCATACGCTTGATTGTTATGGGTGCTTTATTTAAGCCCAGAATAACATTAAGCGACACTTCCGCCAGCTCTTATTTCTCTACCCCTTCAGCTACTTTCCCATTAATTTTAGACCAACTATATTTTTTCTTACTGATCTTCTATATCATGCAGTGTTTTAGGTTTGCATCGGTGTCCTGGGAGGAACTTCTCATGCCATTTGTAGCATAGGCCTAGATCTCTCAAGGCGTCAATGGAAGGTATTGATCCTGACAGTTTAATGGGAATTTGCTAGGCTCTTGTTGGGTAAAGGGACTGATAAGGTTTCTGCTTTATAGGTGGATGTAAATGGACTAAGATTGGGTTGGGAGTTATAGGTGAAAGTATATGGACTGGAGTGTGTTGGGATTTATAGGTGGCAGTATATAAACTAAGTTTTGAATATTTTGTTGTAGTATTTTAGCTCGGGCATTGAATGATTGCTCATATAACTTGCCATATATAAGTTATCAATAGAATTTGGGGTTTCACCACCTTAACTAGAGGTCCATCTCTTCTCGTAAGCCACCAAAAACAAAATAAAGCTCATTCAAATGAGATCGCACCCCCTGGACTCTACAACGAAGGTCTTTAAACCTTTTTTAGTAACTACTTACGTCTGCTCATTGTTATAAACAATTAAACACTGTAACCACATCAAGAGGTCGTAATCCATCATATCGAGCACAAATGTCTAAGCAAACTTGATTCTAATAAATCATAACCACATGATCAATAACGTAAGAATCAAACTAACTATCAAACTTATCCTTAACGCTTGCCACACGAGTTATTTTGGCAACATCGGGCACCTAATAATAATCAAAATAATACTCACAACATATTATCCAACCTTTGACGTTGTTTTTATCGAACTTCAAAAAATAAAGTTTAGCTTTCAAAAAACAAAGACCATGACAAGAAAGATCCTGGTGTGAGAAAAATGAGGGAACGGTATGGTTAGAAAAATAGGATAAATGGGCTTGGGAAAAACAATCAGCGCTTGGGGAGTCTATATAGGTATTTGGACCATGCTGAGTGATTGCGCCATCGAAAAGGAGTAGACATTGTAAAATAAGAATAAGAAGTTGCAGTGGGTATTTGGCCCGACAAAAAAGTAGCAGTGGTTGAGTAAGGTGAGTAATAGGCAGAGGGCTAATACAAAGGCAGATGGGCTATTGTAGGTGTGTTTGTTTCAGTATTGGACACTGGAATATAAGTTTCAAATGCTAAGAGGCTTCAATAAACCGCCAAAGCTGACTCTTCATGTTTTGAGGTCCCGAACCACCACCTGTTTCATGATTATCAGTACCCATAGTTGCCAGATCAATTCTATGATACCAAATGTAGTGTTATAGCTACGATGTGGATTGATGGAGCAAAGAAAATAAGAAAATTAAGTAAAGAGAAAAAAAATAAGAAAATTCTTGATTCAATAGGTAACTCCTACATACAAGGCTGGTGGATAAATACTAGAAGAAGAGCTCCTACAGCTATCCATGTAATAACATGTACTATTAGGCGATACATGTCCTACCAAGATAGGCTAAAGTTATTAGGGAATGAAAATAATAATATTCAACTGGACAAAATATGAAAAGGCTATAATTTAAATAAGGCACTCTAACCCCACTGAAGGTTACACACTTTGCCTAGTAATATCAGAAATAACCAGGCCCGGGCCCACTCTACTAAATTAGAAGTCAGATTATCGTGACATTCTATGTCAAGGTTCTCTTCGATCAAGCAAAAAAAATAAAGAGAACATAACTTTATATATTCTAGCTCAATGCCTTTCTACAATAATTTGCCATAGCTTATTTGATCTTCAAGCTAATGCTTAACTTAACCTTTTTACTTAATAAAATAAAGTACGTTAAACTTAATTGCTTATCTCGTATGGTTTTTCCTTTTGTTAGTCCTATGTAAGTTACTGAACCACAAAAATAAAACTATTTACCCTTATCTATCCGTTTACTTTTCTACCCATCAAACTAATTACCTTTCTTATCTATTGTAGCTTTTGGGGTTAACTTCCTCCTTTTTCTCCTTTTCTTTTTTTATTTCTCGGCTTCTTGTCCTTTTTCCTTCTTTTCTCCTTTTCTTTTTTCGTTTTCTTTTCTTCTTTTTCTGTTTATTTATTTTGATCCAAATCATATTATTATTATTTTTAACTTAATGATTTCACACTCAATTTTAGCTCCTTTTTGTTTTTTGATTTTGTTTTTTTTTTTTAATTTCTTATTCCTTTTCTAATTTCATTTAATTCCTTTTTTAATATTTTTTTCTCTTCATAATCTAATTTCATTTACTGTTTTCATTATTTTTTTTATTATTATTCTTTTTTATAGAATAAGAAAAGTTAACCGATATAGTAAATATTTGTTCACCTTTTTTAATATAACTAGTATAATATATATTTTTTCTTTTTTCTCATTATTTTCATTCAATTATTAAATTGAAATAATATCAGTTGTCACTTGATCTAATTCACTGAATATCACACAGATTGTTGCTTAGCAGCATAAATTACATAATCAGATTCTAAGAATCAACACGTGATTGCCATGCAAACCTTTATCTCCTTCCCTACAATTATCAGTGCACACTCTACCATCAGCAATAAGACAACTAGTTATGGAGCAAGAAAACACAGTCTTCAGCCACCAAAATCTCCATATACTAGTTAGAATAGAAATGATAATAAAATATTAAAAAATACAATATAAGTATAAGTAGAAAAAAAGATATTTAGTACCATATGATACCAATATGGTATACATGTATACCAACAGAGCATATGATTACTCTAGAATAGTGCTACAATTATCTGCGACTATACTATTGCACCAAAACAATAAAGGATGTAATGAAAGTATGAGAAAATTACATGCTCGCATTGCAAGATAAATATTCGCAAAGCAACTTGCTCATTCCGTATATGATCTTTGACTACTCAATGCAGAATTCGTGGAAGTTTGTTTCCAATATGATCAGCAAAGCGACCATCCAAACTTGGACAGCATTCATACAACCAAATCTGCAAAGCAAACCGAAGCTACCAAGCCTATAAAAAGAATGCTTATATTAAAACTTGTTAGAACATGACTCGATTGTAGCGTTATAAATATCTATACTCCAAGGATAATTATTAAAATCACCGCACTCAACCAAGTCAATGTAAGACCGTGAAATAATCATTGTTAATTAAGAAGGTGTTCACAAAATAAAGAACTACTATCTTCGCTGCATCATCATCCGACTTTCCTTTCATCTTCATAAAACGGTCTACTAGTTGGGTCCATGTCACAGATGAAATCCCAAAATATTTTGAAATCATGCTATTCTCTAATGGGCTCTCTATGCTTGTATCATCCTTACATTTCATCTTAGTAATGAGTGCAAATTCACCTAAAACCAAAACGCAACCTAGAACCGCTCACTACAAATCGCATCTCATCTTTCACCTCATGATGTACTTCCCTAGTAAGTAAATGGTGCATAACTCGAATCTGCACAATGACTTGTGGCAGATCCAAAAGATATCCAAAGCATATTTTCCTAAACATCTTAAATTGCTTCTTTGTTAACTTCTCTTTCAATTTACGACTGATGTTGCAGTTGGTATCCAATATATATTTGGTTCGTAATCCATGTCTATCGACACAAGAAAATCCCAACACTGCAAAACATGTTCATATAAATAATTTTAGAATACAATTCACTTAAAAATACAACTAAAACAAACAAAAAATATTCCAACTACCATATGATTCCAATATGACATATAACTATACTAACTGATACTAATATAGTATATAGCTATACTAACAGGGTATATAGTTGTATGGGGTTATTCCAAGAACGGCCTATGACTATAAAAACTATTGCATAATACACATAATCTATGTCGTCGGCACTAAAAAATTCCAGCACTGCAAAATCATGTTCCTATAAATAATTTCATAATAGAATTCACTTAAAAATAAGCTAAAACAACCAAAAAAAATATTTCAACTACCATATGATACCAATATGACATATAACTATACCAACATAGTATATAGTTTTACTGGTTAATTCCCGGCAACTATATGAGTAAACTACTATTACATAACACACATGCATAAAGAGAAAAATAAAAAAATAGTGTACCGCATATTAATATAATAAAGTATTTCAAGATATTGTACTATATTAAAAAATCAAAAATTATACTAACGTAAATGCGGCTAATACAACTAAAAAATGATTCAACTAGCATATGATACCAATATAGTATATAGCTATACTAATAGGTTATATAGTTGTACGGGGTTGTTCCAACAACTGCATATAACTATAAAAACTATTACATAATACACAAAATTTATGTCCATAGGTACAAGAAAATCCAACACAGCAAAACAACAACAACAACAACAAACCCAGCTTAATCTCATACTTGGGGTCTGGGGAGGGTAGTATATACGCAGCCTTACCCCTATCCTATAAAGGCAGAGAGGTTGTTTCTGATAGACCCTCGGCTAAAGAAAAGATAAAAATAAAGCAAAAAGCAATAACAACAGTAATATAATAAGTAGTGGAAGCGAGTGACATAACAAAGTAATAAAGAACTAAAGAATAAAAGAATACAAAAATAGTACTAGTACTACCGACAAACTCATAAAACATGATCATATAAATCATTTCAGAATAGAATTCACTTAAAAATGCAGCTAAAACAACTAAAAAATATTTCAACTACCATATGATACCAATAGGGTATACAGTTCTACTAATTAATTCCAGACAACTACATATGACTATATTACTATTATATAATACACATGCATGAAGAGAAAAATCAAAAAAAATATTGTAACACATATTAATATAATAATATATTTCAAGATATTGTACTATAATACTATTATATAAACAAATGCATAAAGAAAAAATCAAATACACATGCATAAAGGAAAATTAAAAAAAATTCAGATATCGTACTATTCTACTATTACTAAAGAAAAATCAAATAGTGTACCAATTAAATGTAGCTAATACAACCAAAAAAGATTCCAACTAACATATGATACCAGTATAATATATAGCTATACCAACAGAGTATACAGTTGTATGCAAAGGGTTTAAAAAAGATTTTTTTAATTCAATTATTAAGCTAAAATAATATCAGTTGTCACATTATCTAATTAACTCAAAATTTAGCCAAAACCTCAAATCAATATTTAAACCCATCCTAGTTAAAATTGGATTGAAATAACTACAACCTCTACAAACCAATTTATGCATTTCAAGCTTCAAGGTCCTTTAATAGTGAATTTTATTTTTATTATAATAAATCTCTGAAAAACTAAACTTGTGCAAGTAAAAAAATGTAATAACATATGATAATTTAAGCTAACAAAATGACAAGCTAAAAATACTTTATGATGCGTTACTAGAAGCTAATAAAAAATTAGAATAAAAAATCTCAAAAAATCGTAAATTATATATTCATTCCAGCTCTCAATCTCAACAAGCAATGAAAATTACAGAATTTTTGAACTTTTATTAATAAAAAATAGCTCTAGGGAACTTTTTTTTTTTAAAAAGGAACAAAAAACTTCAAAGAAGGTGCTCAAATCTAATAACAACCACGCCACAAACTAATAAAGGTTAGTTTGAGAAAGATTATTTGGACACCCAATCAAATAAAGGTATAAGGGATAAGGAAAAACAGATATGGGATAGTCGGGTAATATTTTTAGTTCAAATGTGTATAAATTGTAATAAAGTTTTATACGGGTAAACACGGATAAATATTTTAGTTTTCATAGGTGGTTAGCATAAATTGCTCAATAAACAATCCCAATAATCGTCAAGTAAATCAGATATCTCGACGTAACACTTATTCGACTAGAATCTGTTAAGATCGCCGTCATGTTGCATTTCCGAATATCGAACAAGTCAATTTTATCGTGACCGCCCAAACTATATGTTCCAGCGCAAAATAACATTTATTTTCTCCTTTATAGTACGATGTATTCCAGTCAAGTTGAACATCTTAATTATAGATGTCGTCCTACTGAACTTTAGTTGCACAAAGTAAATGTTCGTTCTACTGAACCTCAATTGCACCACCAAGGGATGTGATGGGTATATAGATTTCTTTTGTTCAACTTGGGAGGCAGTCATTCCTGTTTTTAAAGAGAAAGTGGGAGAGAGGAAGAATAAAAAGGATAGGGCTACTATAAATTTGATAGGCTGCGTATGTTCTTGTGAATACGAAGGACAAACTGTGCCAACGCGAGCTTACCTCAGCCATGAGTTTGTTGAAGATGAGGAATGCATTAGATTGGATGGCCTGGCATCTTCACAGAAACATTAATGAGATTGTAGAACAAAAATTAGATGAAGTAGATAAGCAGGTCCTCTGAAGTTTTCATTCTTTTTTCACCATCTGAAATCTCATTAAAGATCACCACGAAATGTATGAGCTGTACATTAATTACTCCCAATTTTATTCTTTTTAAACTGAAAAGACTAAGGCAAAAGGAAAAAAGATTGAGGGAGAGACGGAGAACATACGAACTAGATAGATTTCTGTGTCTCATTTCAAGTTGTGTCCTGATCTTCCCTGTAACGGAAGTTTTAATTTGGTGGTGCAGAACCCTTTGAGTCCTTGAAGCTGTAGTCTTCATTCTTCAATCAAACCTCAATTAGCTTATCTTACTATATAGGACCTTCCTATTCGTCATATTTTCATCATCTTAAATATACTAAAGTCAGACTGCTAAATGAGTTAATAAACAGTGGTTGTAGTAACACTGCCATATGATCACTCAATAGCCAATGACCTCATGTATCCTCAAAACTGTCGAACCAATCAACTAACTCGTCTCAAGGTCAATATGATGCCAAAGGAAAAACTCTCATCAATCTGAGAAACTTTTAACTTGAACTGAAATATCCAAAAGTGCTTCCGATTAACATCTATTTAACTTTTAAGATTGGACTCCTAAAACCAGTATGAGGGTTGAGGAATTATGCAAATATAACAAAGAGATTTCAAGGGCAATCACCTGACGATTCTTCAACTTAAGCACGGCCACTGTTTTAGCTACAGTACACATGGTAAGTTGATCTCCTAATGAACCACGAATCGGAATGCCTATTAAGAACCTAATACGCTGACAATTGAAATACTAAAATTAATGGTACCAATTATTGCCCCTTATTTTTCCTCCTTGTTACTTTAATGAATAAAGGTGCAGTCCTAAAGAAACACGCACCTAGGAAATACGCCGATTATTGCCTCGATTTCTCTACTTAATATTCTTGTTCTAACGTGCAGCTATGATATACTTACTATTTGATGTGCAAGAGGCTATTGATTTCATTAAGGTTTCTCACAAATTTGATGATGTGATAAAAAGAAACACGCACCTAGGAAAAATATTTTAGGTTAAGTAGAGGAGTTTGCTTTTATTCCTGTCCAGAGACCCGTAGGTTAATTTGGCCTCAACAACCGGGTAGTAAGGAAATACATATTTAAGAGGGGAAAAACATAAATAACCAATATTTAAGAAAATTTCAAAGACCTAGCAGCAATAAATATTTTACATACATGACTACTAAATAATTATATTACCTAGCAGAAAAATCACTTAATCCCGTTAAAAAAGGGGTGCTAATTGATAATTCCTAAATTTAAGCAAAAATAAAAGGAAAGATGATGACTTCCATCCAAAACTAAACGCTCTTCCAAATTTCACCAAAATAGGCATACTAATTAGTGATACATAAATCCTACCAATCCACAAATAAGTTATA
Source organism: Nicotiana obtusifolia (assembly GCA_002018475.1). Lineage (NCBI taxonomy): Eukaryota > Viridiplantae > Streptophyta > Magnoliopsida > Solanales > Solanaceae > Nicotiana > Nicotiana obtusifolia. The sequence goes on from MCJB01049730.1 coordinate 127,908, forward strand.
GAACTTTCATGAATTACTATAATATTAAAGTAATGGCTACTTTTCTTGAATTGAAATATACATTCACTCAACGTGTTCTATAATTTTATTAATTTTTAAGTTATACCCCACTTTTAATTATTTAACTTATACAATGTTGTTCATTTTTTTCAATAAAAACTTAATTTAACATTACTTATAGATTTTAAAATTTTCAATACTTCTTTCGTATATTTATTTTATTTTATAACATATATATATATATATATATATATATATATATATATATGTATGTATATATATCCCTTGTATATTACTATTATATACATCATATAAAACTAGTATATGTATATTATATAATCTTATTCTATTTTCAATATATCTTGTTCATTCATTCAAGATTTCATTATTTTCACTTCTTAAATTTTTTAAAGTACTAGTATCTTATAAAAATTAATTTTGAATATTAATATTTCAGTATATCCATTTTTATTTCAACAAAAAAATTATATGCATACAAATATAAATCATGTATAACTAATAATATGGTATAATATTAAAATAAATCATGTATATTCATCGTAACATCCTTATATTCTGAAAAATATAAAATACACATATTTAGTGAAAATATATAAGGTATATATGTGGTATAATATACATTTTAAATTATTTATACGTTTGGTATAATTAAAAAATCTCAGATGATATCTTGCTTCAGCTAAAGTGTGTATCATTATTATACAAAATGGTATAATGAAGGTATTCCGTATATTTGCGTTTTTTTGTGGTATATATGTGATAAGCTTTCATAGTTTGATGATATATATAATTTTTCATTATCATGAAAACTACAACATTGGTTAAGAAGTGCTCTTTTAGGGGTGTGGCGGAGTTGTTGAAGGGCAACAGTCAGATGATTGTTGTACAGAGATGGAGGTTCACGCTGGAGAGGTGACTGTGAAGCTTTTGTGTACGATGGAGAAGAAGGAGAATCAATGGTAGAGTGGCTGCTAGGGATTTGAAATGAAAAAAGTGATACTTATTATTTATGAATGAGAGAGAAAGAAATAAGATATCAAGAATTTAGACATAATCCCTTGTTTTCGGGAATAGTTAGAAAATGAAGTAATGAGTTACTATTAAATTTAGTTGTAGACAATAAATTAGCGTTGAGAAAATAATCGAGATCGAAAAATATTGCAACAATAGTATTATTTGATTTCAAATAATATGAGTGTCCAATTTCTATGGATCCTCTGATTATACTTTTCCAATATAAATTCAAGGGTCTTTAAAGCTTGATCTTGAATTTGAATTTGATTCATCCGTTGCGAATATTGTGATTATTGCCACGAATGTATCACGAACAAGTAGCCTTGATCTTGAACGCCTTGTATTTAATTTGACTTCGTTCTTGATCTTGAATACTTTAAATTTGTGTTGAAATGCTTGAACACTTGCAAATTGCAGAGAATTGTGGCCCTTGATACACGAGCTCCCTTGTGTCTTCTTGTTATAACTTCCGATCTCCTTTCTAGGTTATGAAGACCCCTATTTATAGTTGTGGGAGGGAAGAGTATGATAAGGACAAACTCTTTCCGACCAATCAAATTGAAGTGTGACAAGGCCACATTTGATTGGCTAGAACATGTCACTCATACACGTGGCGCGGTTTTATTGGCCTTTTGATGTGACTTGGAATGCCTTGTCATTTTGACACGTGGCATGATCATATTGGTTCTTCCGTATGAATTGGCATGCTGATTTCGTCCAATTTCACTCCTCTATTCGAGGTTATGAACATGGTCGATGCAATAGTAATACCCAACAAGACTCGGGATCGAATTCTGCAGGGAGCTATATGTATGGAATTAGTAGAATATATTTTAGCGTATGAGTTTGTATATCTAAATTTACACTTCCGCAAAAATTAGTTATTTTAAAGTTTAATCTAAACTATAATTGCAATTTGAGAAATAAAATTAGAAGATTATTTTTGTTGTTTTTCAAATGTTGTAAAAGGCCTAGGAGTATGACCTTCGCCTAGGTGTTTGCCTAATGGGTTGTAAACTTTAAAGCTTGTTTTATTGGTGTGGGTCTATTATAGCTATCAACACTCGGTTACCCGCTCAATACCTCTAGGTCAGAGAGCGATTTTGCCCAAATTTGTCTTTATCAAGTCCAAATGGATATTGAACAAAATGGTTGATAAAAAGCTCAAATCAGGTTTTACTATCTCTAGGTTCAACCCTTTAATTGGATTTATCAATCTCTCGATTGACCCAATTTCTTGGTAGCCAAGTTTTTCTAGACTAAGTCTCTCTTTCTCAAGTAGAGACCAAGTCAAATAGGCATGAACTAATATTTGCAACTATTAATTCTTCAAATAAAAGCAAGAACAAGGCTAAATAATAAACACCCAACTATAAACAAGCAATAAACCAAACACCCATTAAGTTTACACACTAGGGTTGGGTTACAACCCTAGTGAAAATCTAACTACTCATACTTAAAATGAAAGAAATAGGAGAAGAAATGATAATTAAACACATATTGCTAATTAAAATGATAAACTCTACGCTCAAAAAGCTCAAAATAGAAAAATACTAAAAAGAGTAAAAGGAATCGTCTCTTGTAGCAGCTGATGTCCAAAGATTATTCTAAAGATATAAAACTTGTTTATTTATACAATGCTAGAAATTTCGGACAAAAATACCCTTTTAGAGATTCTGCGGTCGCACATTTCATGTGTTGTACGCACTTATTTTCAGCTTGACTGGATTGTAAAGCTACGACCGCATAATTCTGAATCGCGGCCGCAGTGCATTCCTTCTGCGGTCCATAGAATTGTAACTACAGTCGCACCTTGCTCTTCTGTGGCCCGCATAATTATAACTGCAGCTGCACAGCTCTTCTTCTGCAGCCACACAATAATTGTGCGGTCCGCACTTTAGGTATACTTGAAATGCAGGTTCTCTGAACTTTGCTCTGACCCAGCTTCTGTGGCCACACAATTCATGTGCGGACCGCACTTTGCCTCAATCTCTGATGGATTTTTCTTCACAATCTGCGGCCGCAGATGATATTCTGCGGTCCGTACTTCTGTGCTTTTGTGCCTTTTTTTCTTGAGTTCAGATTACTCCTTCTTGAGTTGGAGTTCATCTCGGGGCTCATCTTTCAATATTCCTACAATGAAGCGCATTTTATTAGTTTTCGGGAACACAATTAAACGCTTTTGGACTAAAACGAAAGCTAAAGGGCGCTAATAAGTAGTCAAAATCCCTACTTATCAACTCCCCCAAACTTAAGGTTTTTCTTGTCCTCAAGCAATAAAGTGGTTTCCACTTCCACAAGTTAAGAGCCATTTCAGTAATTCAAAGTGAGTCACTCATACATCAATTGGGACCAACAATTACCCACACCACTTATGAATTATCAACAAGGCAACAAGTTAAACTTTTAAGCACAAATAGTTCTAATGTGACACTTGATCATCAAGAGTTGACTTTATTCATCAAGAAAGCTCGCTCTTTCATGTAGGTCATGTGGATCCCAAACTCCTCCTCCTCTACTCTCCGTTTGCCTATCTCAGTTAAGAATTTTAGCACTCAATCCAAAGATTTGTGAAAGGTTCGCTCATCTCTATCAAAAGAATATCGCAAGTACGACTTTAAGTACCATAGGCTTGCCCCTCATGTAAATCACCACTAATGTAAGCTCACTCGGCTTGAACTCATGTAGGGTTTTTTTGGAATGTGATGAAGGCTTTTGGACTAAGGTTGGATCTTCTATAATTGAACGGGTTCATTTTTCCTTAAGCACTCCATTTTCTTTTCTCGGCTCATGCTTTGCCAATTCTTTGAGGCATTGTCTTTTCCTTAGGGGAACTAAAGAGACTTAACATCAGTTTTTTTTGGTCATAATATTTCATTTTCTCCTTCTTTGATTTCTCCATGCTTTGCATCATTACTTTTCTTTGAATCCCTTTCAACTCTTCAACTTATTCACTTTCCTTTTGCATTTTTCTTTTTGTTCTTTCTTTCTTGCCTTTTCTCCTCCATTTATTTTCTCTTTTGTGCCTTGATACCTTTTTCAAACTCCTCGTCTCTCTCCCAAACTTACATTTTTAGCCAATTATTTCACAAGAGTGTTAAGAAAAGCTCGGGTGCCAAGAGAGGGTCACGATACAATGGGTAAAGGCTCGTAACATGGTTATCAAATGAGAACGGTTTTAGGCTCAAATGGCTTGACTAGGGATAACAACATTGGTGGGCAATGAAAAATTTCAAGCGGGTCAAAGAGAGCCTATAATCACTTCTCAAGCCAAGCAAAAATTAAAATTTCGCCGAGAAACATATTCGGGGCAAGTTCTAGACCATTAGCACGGGTACTTGGACTTGCAACAACAACATCTCAGCTCTCACACAGCTGGATTGTTAAAAAGGATAGAGTCGATGGCCCGCAATGACCATATTCAAGATTGAAAATCACTATGGTTCGATTAAACCATTCGATAATAGCTTAAGTCAAAACAAGAGTCACAAGGTCACTAACTAGAGCTACATTTTTCCAAAAATCTTGTTTTTAACCATATGCATGTAGATTGGTGCCAAGTGAAGCATGTTTGATTCTTAGTGTATGACTCAATCAGGTCTTTTTTTTCATTACAACTACTATTTTCACCTAAACACCTAACGGACTCAATCCCTTAAGAAGGTTATCATGCCATCCATCGTTGGGAAGAGCCACCTGGTTCACATAGAAACCACCTTTGGAAAGAAACGTGGCATTAAGAAAACCAAAGGCTTATTATCCACTAAGACATAAAAAGAAGCTATTAAATCAAAAAGAAGCAACTAATTCAAAAAGAATACCAACATAAAGATAAAGAAGCTATAAAACAAAAGAACTATTGAAAGCTAAATGAATATATATAATGAGAGATAAGAGGGAATATATATATAATGAGAAAGAGGAAGAAAATAGTAATATGTTAATTACAGGCCAAATGTCTCATAGTTATCAAAATACAGAATCATCAGAATGTGTCAAAGAAACTCCACCCCCCGAATAAAAATAAGCATTGTCCCCAATGCTTAACAACATAAGAATAAGAGAAGGGTGAGAGTGAAGAAAACTCCCTATGGCTCTGTGGCCATCTCTGTGTCCCCAGCAGTGGCACCGACCTCAGCCTCATCTAATTGAATCTCATTATCCTCAAGTCAGGGAGTGGGTGGGTTGGTGAACATCTGATGGACTGCCTCAACAGTGTCACCAGCAGTGTCTGGCTCCTCAGACTGGCCAGCTGGTGCTGTAGGTGCTGTAGGAGCTGGGCCTGGGTGGTGGCCGGTCTATCAACATATCAAATGGAATGTCTCCAGTTGCTGCAAGCTTTGTAACCTGGCTCCGAAGCTCGTCCACTGACTTCTTAGATGCCTGCCGCTTTCTCATTTTCTTTACCTCTTTGCCCAATTCTTCGATCACTGCCCCATGCTGCACTAAAGTGGCCATGATCGTGTTTTGATTTTCCAAGAGCTTCTTCAAGGTTTCATGGGCGGGAATCTGGGGTGCCGGAGAGGATGACTGTGCTGCAACATAACTGGATATGTTAGTCAGCTTTGCTGTAGCTGTCTGCATCCAGTTGTTGAGGCTCACCAGTGTCTGGGAGACTCGCAGCGTAGAGAGTGGAGTAGCTGGCATAGGTACCGGCTTCAAAGACGAGGTGGGAGGCACTGGGGCTAAAGGTGGAGGCATAGCAGTTGCACTGGTAGAAAGCTCTGCTGAAGTGGATGGCATATCAGCTGTCTCTGTACCTACCACGATGGCTCGTCAGACTGGCCTACAGTGGTAGTCGACTGACCCTTCCTCTTTGGGTTGTGTGCATCCATCAAATAGTACCAAGAGAAGGGCTTCTTCGTCCGAACCTTCGTTTCATAATCTCTAGGCTCTACCCGTGCATCCGTAAAGTACTCAGTGATGGTGTTGGGATACGGGTAGGAGGTATCATCTTGCCTGGCGACCACTGACATGTTGGCCGACATCACGGCACCCACATTGATCAGGTACCCGACCATAATAGAGGCAACTAAAACTGCCCGTGGAATAGGTAGGTCTGTTTCACTCTGGCACGGGTCTAGTCTGCTGCATACGAAGGTCTCTCATCCCTTTGCCACAAAATTTAGGGTGTTCCGCTGAATAGGAACCCCTGTAGTGATCCATGGTGGTGGCGGCAGCCCCGGGGCTGCAAGAAGCTCATCTGTCCATGGGCGAGCTGCATCACCCATTTCAGCTTCTCCAAGTACTATGCCGGCTCAACGTCCTCAAACTCCAAGTAGGAGTTCAGTGTGTGCTGGTCGACCCGTACCTTCAGATTTCTCACTTTTGTAATTTTGGTCCCTTTCTTTATGTGTGCCGCATTGGCATAAAACTCCCGGACCAAATACTCCTTGGCGTCCATAACTGATTGGGTGAACCACATCCACCCCTTCCTCTCTCGGAACTGTCTCAACACGGCTAGATTATACTTGTCAAGATCTTTAAGGTGGAACTACCGCTCAAGAGTGAGCGATCTCACCGAACACCACCTACGGAAGCTGGTGAAGGCAGCTATACTTACAAAACGGTCCTCCCAGACCTCTTTATTCTTTGACCTCTCAAGGTCGGTAACTGTAGTATCACCCCCTCGGCCATCATCCGGAATACCATCAATAGTAACTGATGGTGCCTTAGGGACAGGTGTAGAAGAGGGCTCTAAAGCCTGACTGGCACTCTCCGAACCATCGGAGGTGCTATCTGAGGAGAAAGATTCATCCCGGAGTTGATACATTCCATGTCATTGTTGGCTGTGATTGGACAGCAGGCTGCTCTTGCACTGAGTCGCCCTCCGTTGCTTCCCGAGATGGGGCATATGAACTAGATTCAGAGAGCTCGGGCTGTCTTCCTCGGCCTGTTGTATCTTTTTTAGTGATTATCTTTTGGAGGGCGAGGAGTAAAGTGCTTTTGCTTCGACCTCTAGAAGGTTCACCCCTCCTCTTTGAAGTGTCATCGCGGCCACGAGATCTAACCATTTTCTGTAGCAAGCAATAGCAGCAGTTAGTTGTGGTTCAATTTCAAACAGACAGTATAACACTGTGTAGAACATGAGTGCAGGGTGGGGAAGTGCGGTCTACACAATTACAAGTTCGGACCGCACAATTTAAACTTGCAGACGTGGAAATGGAACTGCAGTCCGCACAATTATTAGTGCGACCGCAGATTAGAAGTCCTGTCCGCACTTTTATCATCATGGCCGCACATCAGACTCACCAAAATGTCAACTCTCTGAAGATAGAGATTGGGCTGTTTTGCGTGCAACGATGGGATTTCTGCAGTCCGCACAATTTCAAGTGCGGCCGCAGAATCAGCCTTAATGAAAAGAACCCTAATCTCGAGTTCTACGGACTGCACAATTTCTTGTGCAGCCGCTGATTTCAAACAATTACGAGCAGACTTTCTAGGGTTGTTTAATTTTTGGACAAATTCGACATGGCATTAACAATTAAGTATGAAAGTCAATTCACCCATTTCCCATAGAGTAATTATCAGTTGACCCAACACAGTTTACACTCCACGTGTTTGTAAAATTGAAATCTATTGACAAATGGCCTAAAACTACCTAACAAATTATAAAATTAAACTAAAAATTGAAGAATTCGATGAGTAATTGAAGCATACCAGATATGATGTAGTGCGAATGAGTGACCACAGATGTGGATTGAGTTGGCAGATGATTGAACAAGCGATTCCAATATTTTAGAATTTTGAGTGCTCAGAGAGGGGACAAAATGTACAATAGCCCCTAAGGTTACTATTTATACTTGGTGATGAGATGGCAGGGACACGGGATGAGTACGGCTGCAGAATTCCTTCTGTGGTCTGCACTCTATTACTTGGAGATTCAAAAGCTCTTGCTGATCTGTGGTCTGCAGAATATGTGATGTGACCACAGATTTTGGCTACAGACTACAGATTTTAATGTGCGGCCGCACCAAATTCTCTGACATGCCAAACTTCAGAGAATTTGCAATTTCCCATTTCAGTTTTTGCGGTCTGCATTGTAATTGTGCTCCTGCAGTTCCCTTCTGTTGTAGCACCCACAATTGTGCGGTCCAGATAATACATGTGCGGTCCGGTCCGTACAATACATGTGTGGTCCGCACTTTTTTCACACTTAGCCAATTTTTCTGAGCATAGTTCTTGTAAAGCACACTCATTCATGCAACACACTTCAAATCTACTTAGCACAAAAATAACACCTATGTACAAAAGAAGAAAAGAAAAAAATAAAACATGAGTTGTCTCCCAAGAAGCACCTGATTTAACGTCGCGGCACGACGCAGATTACCATCACTACAAATGAATAACTTCCACCACGTGGCCATCATCAGCTTGTCCCAAATAATGCTTCACCCAGTGACCATTGATTCGGAATACCTCATCATTTTTGTTCTTCAAGTCCACTGCACCAAAAGGTGTCACACTCACAATTTCAAAGGGACCACTCCATTTGGATTTCAACTTTCTGGGAAACATCTTCAATCGTGAGTTGAACAACAAAACAAGATCGCCACCTTGAACTCCTTTTTTCGGATGTATTTGTCATGAAGGTACTTCATTCTTTCTTCGTACAAAGACGAACTTGCATATGCATGGTATCAAAACTCATCCAATTCATTCAAATGTGCAATCCGCAAGTTAGCGGTTGAATCCCAATCAAGATTCAACTTCTTTAAAGCCCATATGGCTCTATGCTGAAGTTCCACCGGAAGATGACAAGCTTTGTCAAACACCAACCGGTATGGAGACATCTCGATAGGAGTTTTGAAAGCAGTCCGATAAGCCCATAGTGCATCATCAAGCTTCTGTGACCAATCCGTCCAGTTAGCATTCACTGTTTTGGACAAGATACTCTTTATCTCCCGATTAGAGACTTCCACTTGACCGCTAGCTTGAGGATGATAGGGAGTCGTAACTTTATGAGTGATACCATATTTGCTAAGAAAAGTGCCAAAAGCCTTGTTGCAAAAATACAACCTCTCATCGCTTATGATAGCCCACGGAGTACCAAATCTTGTGAAAATATTCTTCTTCAAGAACGCCACCACACCTCTCGCTTCATTGTTGGGTAGAGTAATAGCCTCAACCCATTTAGACACAAAATCAACCGCGCTTAAGATGTAGGTGTTTCCACAAGAACTCACGAAAGGACGCATGAAGTCAATACCCCACACATCAAAGATATCGATCTCCAAAATGGTAGTGAGAGGCATTTCATTCTTCTTCAGGATTCCACTGGCCCGTTGGCATCATCACATCTTTTTACCATATCACTTGCATCTTTGTAGAGAGTGGACCAATAGAAATCACAACTTAGCACTTTAGCCGTGGTTCTTGCTCCGCCATGGTGACCATCATAAGGCGAAGAATGGCAAGCCTCAAGAATAATATTTTGCTCTTCATCCGGTACACATCTTCTAATTACCCCATCTGTGCAAATCCAAAAGAGGTAAGGCTCGTCCCAATAATAATCTTGACAATCCCATTTGAGTTTCTTCCTTTGATTTGAAGAGAACTCATCCGGGATGATTCCAAACACAAGAAAGTTTGCCAGATCAGCGAACCATGGCACCTCCTTCATTGCAATGGACAAGAGTTGCTCATCTGGGAAGGAGTCATTGATCTCAAGGCCATCATGCGGCCTCCCCTCCTCCTCCAAACGAGACAAGTGGTTCGCCACTTGATTTTCACTCCCTTTCCGATCTTGAATGTCAATATCAAACTCTTGCAATAGTAGCACCCATCTCATCAACCTAGCTTTTGAATCTTTTTTGCTCATAAGATAACAAAGAGCCACATGGTCCGTATGAACAATAACCTTTGCACCCATCAAGTACGGGAGGAATTTCTCAATAGCAAACACAATGGCAAGGATCTCTTTCTTTGTAACGGTGTAATTAACTTGGGCATCATTCATGGTCTTACTAGCATAGTAGACCGGATGAAAAATCTTGTTGATACATTTCCCCAAAACTACTCCAACCGCTACATCACTAGCATCACACATGAGCTCAAAAGGAATACTCCAATTAGGAGTGGTGATAATGGGAGTTGTTGTCAACTTGAACTTTAGCAATTGAAAAGCTCTCATGTAATCATCATTGAAGTGAAACTTAGAACCTTTCTCTAAGAGCTCTCACAATGGGTTCACCACTTTAGAAAAATCCTTTATGAAGCATTGATAGAACCCCGCGTGACGCAAGAAACTTCTCACGCCTTTCACTGAAGGTGGAGGTGGAAGTTTAGAAATCACCTCTATCTTCGCCTTGACGACCTCTATGCCATTCTTTGAAATTTTATGGCCAAGGACAATGCCTTCCTCGACCACAAAATGGCATTTCTCCTAATTTAGCACGAAGTTCATTTCTTCACACTTTGTAAATACTTTATCTAAATTTGCCAAGCAATCATCAGAGGAATCCCCGACTACCGTTAAATCATCCATGAAGACTTCAAGATAGTCTTATACCATATCCATAAAGATCACCATCACACACCGTTGAAAAGTCGTCGATGCATTGCATAAGCAAAATGGCATCCGCTTGAAAGCAAAAGTGCCATGGGGACAAGTGAAAGTTGTTTTCTCTTGATCTTTCGGGGCTATAAGGATTTGGTTGTAGCCCGAATATCCATCTAGAAAGTAATAGAAAGCACGGCCAGCCAACCTATCAAGCATTTGGTCAAGGAAGTGGAGTGGAAAATGGTCTTTCCTTGTGACTTTGTTTAGCTTCGGATAGTCCATATACACTCTCCACCTGGTCACCGTTCTTGTGGGAATCAACTCGTTCTTATCATTAGTGACCACAGTTATGCCCCCATTTTTAGGGACACATTGCACCGGAGAAGTCCACGAACTATTGGAAATAGGGTAGACCACCCCGGCATCTAACCATTTGATAATCTCCTTCTTGACCACGTCTTGCATGGCTTCATTGAGTCTCTTTTGATATTCAATGGAGGGTTTGGCATCTTCCTCCAAGTTAATCTTGTGCATGAAAAATGCAGGGCTTATTCCCCGAATATCCGCCAAAGTCCACCGAATAGCTTTTTTCCTCTTGTGGAGCACCGCCAATGTAGAGTCAACATGGACATTAGTCAAACAAGAGGAAAGAATAACCGGTAAAGTAGAACAAGGGACAAGGAATTCATACCTGAAATGTGGAGGCAATGGCCTCAAATTCAAGATAGGAGGCTCTTGAATTGAAGGCTTTGTAGGAGGATTTTTCCTATTCTCAAGATCCAAGAACAGTTTTCAGGTGCATACTTGTATGATCCCATTCCTTGCAAATAATTAACACATTCCATGAAGCCATCCATCTCGTCATCATCAAATTGAGCAAGACGGCCTCCAACATATCACCCACATTAATCGTGGCACTTGTATCATCAATAATCACATTGGTCACCAAATCCACGAATGAACACACTTCATTGCTACTTGGTTGCCTCATAGATTTGCACACGTGGAACACCGCCTTTTCATCACTCACCTAAAAAGTGAGTTCTCTGGCTTCCACATCAACAAGAGCCTTTCCTGTAGCAAGGAAAGGTCTTCCAAGAATAATCAGCACCTCATAGCCCACTTCACAATCAAGAATAAGAAAGTCCACCAGGAGAATGAACTTATCGACACGGACCAATACATCTTCAATAACCCCCAACGGTCTCTTCATTGTACGATCAGCCATTTGTAATCTCATAAATGTGGGTCTTGGTTGCCCAATTCCGAAGGTCTTGAAAACCGAATAGGGCATCAAATTGATACTCGCCCCAAGATCACAAAGAGCTTTGGCAAACTCGGCACTTCAAATGGTGCAAGGGATTGTGAAAGCACCAGGATCTTCCAACTTAGGAGCCATCGAATGCACAATTGCACTTACTTGGTGAGTGACTTTGATAGTTTCAAAATTCATCAAGGCTTCAACTAATGGCACATCTATCGAGAGACTCTTCATCATATCAATAAACTTTTTGAATTGTATCTCGCCATTTTCCTTGGCGAGCCTTTGAGGATATGGAGGAGGTGGCTTAGGCAATGGTGCTTTAGCCTTTTGCACTACCGGTTCCGGTATGTCAATCACATGCTCCTTAGACGGGTTCACTTCCTCTTGAGTCTCGTCCACCGTGTCATCAATAACAATGCGCACTTTATCATTAGCTTATACTACATTGGTTTGGATCTCCTCTTTTTCTACCACTTGCTCATCATCCACAAGTTGCCTTTGACTTGAGGTGGGTGCATTCCCACCTCTTCCACTTCTTGTAGTAACAGCCATGGCATGCCCCGTATTATTGCCACCCTTCGGGTTCACCACCGTATCACTTAGTAGTGCCCCCTTAGGACGAGAATTTAACGCTTGATAGATTTGACCCATTTGCACCTCTATATTGTAGATCGATGTGTTGTGTGAAGCAAGTTGGACATCTGAATCGGCATTCTTGTCCATCATGTTTGAACATGTTCTCGGTACGGCCCATTTCATTGTTGGACGAACTAGGAGCATGAGAAGGATAAGGGGGTGGGTTGCTTGGTTGTTGAAACATCGAGGGCCTTTGAAAATCCGACCCACGATTTCCTTGATTGTTGTTCCACCCAACTAGGTTGTTGCCTCCCCAGTTGCCTTAGTTATTATTGTTATGCCAATTTCCTTGGTTGTTGCTTCCACTCCAATTGCCTTGATTGTTGTTATTCCAATTGCCTTGATTGTTTACACCACTCCAATTACCTTGATTTTGAGAACTCCAATCACCTTGATTGTTTGAAGGTCTCCATTGTTGTTGACTAGGGCCTTCGAAGTTGTTTCTTTTCCCTTGGAAATTGTTCACATACTGGACCTCTTCTTCTTGGTCATTGTAAGAATCACCTTGATCAAATCCACTATCATCTTGCACAAAATTGTCCACTCTTTGTTGCACTTATGGACTTCATGTTCTTCGCTTGTTCACCATCATATTAACTCCCTTCATAGCATTGACTTGCCTCGAGTTTTGCACTTGTTGAAGTTAAGCTTTTGCCAATTGGTTCATGGTGGTTGTCAACTCGGCTATGGCTTGTCCATGGTCATGTAACTCTTTATGAAGAAGAATCACATCGGGATCACCTTATGGAACATTGGCTCTAGATTGCTACGCCGATGAAGTATCTGCCATCTCATCTAAAATATCACACGCCTTCGCATAAGGCATAGTTATGAAGTTCCCACCGGCAAGTTGATTCACTACACATTGGTTGGTGGTATTGATCCCCAAATAGAAAGTTTGTTGAATTATGTTCTCTGTCATATCGTTGTTGGGGCACTCTTTGACCATTGTTCTATACGTTTCCCATATCTCGTGTAGTGGTTCATTAGGCTCTTGCTTGAATGCTAGAATTTCATCCCGAAGAATAGCCATGTGCCCCGGAGAGAAGTACTTAGAAATACATTTCTCCGCTAGTTCATCCCAAGTATGAATGGAATGATTTGGCAAATGTTCCAACCAATCTAAAGCTTTCCTCCGTATAGAGAAGGAAAAAAGCCTTAGCCTCAAAGAATCCTCGGAGACATTTGTTTGTTTGCTCCCTTAACACGTATCGACGAACCCCTTCAAGTGTTTATATGCATTTTAACCCGGTGCACCAATGAAGAACCCTCGTTGCTCGAGCAAAGTGAGCATCACGTTAGTTATTTGGAAGTTGCCCGCCCTAATACGGGGAGAGACTATAGCACTTGCATACCCTTCATTCGGCAACATCCAGTGTGGAGCCGCTCGTGGTGGAGGTGGGGCTGGAATGGGAACATTGTCTTGAGGCGCTCGGCCTCGTCTGTTGGCTAGAGGTTCAAGAGGGACCTCATCCATTTGATCATCCTCCATGTCCACATCCCCCAAAGCTATGTTTCCGAGCTCGTTGTTTGTCATGATTGCACCTATAATACTCACACGTTAGTAACAAGGAAGGAAAAGAAGATATCCCAAAAACACACCTAAATATATAGCTAACACCGTTTTTAATTTCCGGGCAACAGCGCCAAAAATTAATCTCGTCCAATTTCACTCCTTTATTCGAGATTATGAGAACGGTCGATGCAATAGTAATACCCAACAGAAGTTGGGGTCGAATTCCGGAGCGAGCTATATGTATGAGAGTTAGTAGTATATATTTTAGCGTATGAGTTTGTATATCTAAATTTGTACTTCTGAAAAAATTGATTGTTTTAAAGTTTAATCTAAATTACAATTGCAATTTAAGAAAAAAAAGTAGAAGATTATTTTTGTTATTTTTCAAAAGTTGTAAAAGACCTAGGATATGACCTTCGCCTAGGTGTTTGCCTAACGGGTTGTAAACTTTAAAGCTTGTTTTATTGGTCGGGGTGTATTATAGCTATCAACACTTAGTTCGTTACCTACTCAATACCTTTCGGTCAGAGAGTGATTTTGCCCAATTTGGCTTTCTCAAGTCCAAATGAGTATTGAACAAAACGGTTGATAAAAAGCTCAAGTCGAGTTTTATTATCTCTAGGTTCAACCCTTTAATTGGGTTTATCAATCTCTCGATTGACCCAATTTCTTGCTAGCTAAGTTTTCCTAGACTAAGTCTCTCTTTCTCAAGTAGAAACCAAGTCAAATAGGCATGAACTAATGTTTACAACCATTAATTATTCAAATAAAAGCAAGAACAAGGCTAAATACTAAACACCCAACCATAAACAAGCAATAAATCAAACACCCATTAAGTTTATACACTAGGGTAGGGTCACGACCCTAGTGAAATCTAGCTACTCATACTTAAAATGAAAGAAATAGGAGAAGAAATGATAATTAAACCCATATTGCTAATTAAAATGATAAACTCTATGTTCAAAAAGCTCAAAATAGCAAAACCTACTAAAGAGAGTAAAAGGAATCGTCTACTGTACTAGCTGATGTCCAAAGATTATCCAAAAAATATGAAACTTGTCCATTTATACAGGACTAAAAATTTCGAACAAAAAATCCCTTTCGGAGGTTCTGCGGTCGCACAATTCCATGTGCGGTCTGCACTTATCTTATGCTTGACAGGATTGGAAAACCCGCATAATTTAGAACCGCGGCCGCAATGCATTCCTTCTGCGGTCCGCAGAATTGTAACTGTAGCCGCACAGCTCTTCTTCTGCGGCCGCACAATAATTGTGCGGTCCGCACTTTTGGTAGACTTGAAATGCAGGTTCTTTGAACTTTGCTCCGACCCAGCTTCCGCTGCTACACAATTCATGTGCCGACCGCACTTTGCACCAATCTCTAATGGATTTTTCTTCACAACCTGCGGCTGAAGATGATATTCTGCGGTCCGCACTTCTGAGCTTTTGTGCCTTTTTTTTTTGTTCTTGAGTTCAAATACTCCTTGAGTTGCGGTTCATCTCGGGGCTAAAGGGCGCTAATAAGTAGTCAAAATCCCTACTTATCACGTGCCACGTCATTTCACACGTGGCACCAAGTTGGGCCTCTAGGGCCTAATGAAGTAAGCTCATCATTTGTTGCTCAATTAAATGGGCTAGCCCAATGGAGACGGACTTAATTATTTAGTCCATATATATTGGACTTATATAATTAATTCCATTATATTAGCCCAAAATATTTATTGGACTAATATAATCTAAATTACTTTATGAATTTAATTTTTATAAAATTCATATGCCTACAAATGTCCCCTACTTTAAGACTTATCAAGGTTTTTAAACTTTTGAAGACTAGGCTTGAAGTATTTATATTTGTATACTTGAATGGCTCCGACTTGGTCATATGGAATGTTAAAGTAACAAACATTAATTCCAAAATTATTGTTGAGTGACTTGATCACGTGAAGCATAAAAGCTATTGAATTTTCAATTCAAAAGTCACCATTTTTCATTTTAAGTGACTTTAAAATTGATTAGCTTTTCCATGTCATACACTTCAAGGAATTGCATGCTACAATAATTATTATAGTAACTAGAATATTTGCTTCATTTAGCATGAGATCACTGTAACTACCAATTCCTGTAGAGATACCACGTGCCCGTTCTTGCATCATTTGAATTCTTGGGTAGAAGAATTTAGTGGGTTTGCTACGGGCCATATAATCTCCTTTTACTACTTGTTGCTGCCCGGACATGATTGTACCGCGTATCTATTGACCCACGTAAAACTGTTAACCCCCGAAAATGGGATAACAATGATAAACATATAGAGTCCTTATTCTAATCGAGGACTCTCTAATCCGATCTTTAGCATGAATATGGGTGTACCTATGCAGAGACGCTTCACTAACCACTCCTACTAGGAGACTGCCTACAATAATTCATCTCACATCGAAATAATCTTTGGTCAGTGTAGACCTTTGCTATCTATATAAAGCAACATGTTCTTCCACTGTGGTATCAATTCACATCGTGGTCAAGCCACTCCATCACTTACAGGTGAGTTTTTTTCTTCTTCTGCGTTTTTGTCTTCTTTTTCCTTTTTTTTTTCCTTTTTTTTTAGGCCAAACAAAAAGGATAAATCTATGACGGCATATAGATGATCAAATCCACAACAACATACAAGAGGATAAATCCCTCACAACATATAGACAGACAAATCCATATTGCCATATAGACGGATAAATCCATACCAACATATAGACAGACAAATCTCTATAACTATATAGACGGACAAATCCACATCAACATATAGATGGATAAATCCATACTAACATATAGACAGACAAATCCCCATCACCATATAGACGGACAAATCCACATCATCATATAGACGGATAAATCCATATCCACATATAGACGGACAAATCCCCATCAGTATAGAGACGGACAAATCGACATCAGCACATAGACGGACAAATCCCCATCAGTATAGAGACGGACAAATCGACATCAGCATATAGACGAACAAATCCATATCACCATATAGACGGAAAAATCCATATCACCATATAGACGGCTAAATCCATATCAACATATAGAAGATTAAACACATGACAGCATATAGAAATTTGCCCAAAGCACAAAGGACTAGAATCTTCTCCTCATTTTGTCAATTGTTGTTGACTTAATATTTACTAATCTCTTCTTTTTTTTGTCTTATACAGTTTTGAGGAGATGATTCATTTTAGAGACTACACATCTCCATCCTCCAAGCGCAAGAATCTCATAATTGATGCTAAGAATGGAGGGACTATAAACAACCAGTTGACTTATCCTCCACTAGATGGTCGATATGCAAATTTGTGGCCACCTCTGCAGAATTCCCTCCATATGGTAGATTGGAATTTAGAGCACAACCAAAAGCCAACCAAAATGTGGTCCCTTTAGACTCCTTACCAACGAAAACTCAATATCGCGAATACCCTTCCTTGCCTAGGACAGCGCATGATTCAAAAAGAGATACGTTGCGGAGATACTTTGAGAATTGACGGTGAATATCATCATATCCCGGAATATTGGGAGTGGGCTGAGGACATTCTTGAAAGAAGTCAACGGGCTTTGGAGACAGCAAGAATTTGTGATGCCGTCTATGCTTCTTTATTTACATATGATCGAAACTCAAACATCTTGCAAGCGTTTCTTGAAGTTTGGTGTCCCACAACAAATATCTTACTTACATCAGCCGGAGAATTATCAATATCTCTTTGGGATTTACATACCATTGGCGGTTTACCTATTGGAGGTTCTCCCTACGAAGAAGTTGTGCCCGAAATTATCGAACTCACAGGTGTTAATGAGAAGAATGAAAAATTTACTCCTCGAGCTTGTGGATGCCTGTTTATCGCCTTTAACCATCTTCAAGAAGGGGAGAGTCATGACCCAAAGATCAAATTTAGCAAGTGGATTGAATTTTGGTGCAACAGAGACTTGAGATATAAACCTGCTCCAGCAAGGAGGGAGAAAAAATCTACCCGTTTGAAGTCAACGCACAATCCTACTGGAGCTATACCAGAAGTAGTTGCATGGTCTAGTGCGGATGAGACGATGGTTGCTAACCTTAGAGTTCGACATGAAAAGAGAGAAGGCACGTATCTGGCAGCATTCTTATCTTGTTGGTTATTTGCATTTGTATTTCCTCTCAAGATGGTAATTTCATTCGACCTGAGACCTTTAAAACAGCGAGCATGATGGCATATGGATGGAAATTCAGCCTTGCAATCCCGGTTTTGGCGAGCATCTACTATGGCTTGAACAAGATCTCCAAGTCCTCGCAGCTCGAGCATATCAAAATCTCTATTCCCATTCATTATGTATATGGTTGGCTTGCTCACTACTTCAAGACGCACTATGGGCTTCCAAAAGGACCATATGTTCCATTGATGGAAGCGTATTCCGGAGAAGGTGCTGCAAGGTATTTGGATGATACAAACGCAAGAAAATGCATCCATCAAGCGGATAATGCATCTTGGACTTCTACCATGCCAGATGGGTCCGAACCTTACTATTTTGAGGATAACAATAAAGCATCGGAACCGAAAATCAATTATTTTATGAGTATCCATTTTAATTATCTCCCTTTGAGGTGTGGGAACTCCTTCATTCTTGAACCATATAGTCCACATCGATTCAGCCGTCAATTTGGGTTTTATCAGACTAGTCTTGGTATTTTGGAAAATGACCTTTGTAGCTCCTCATTAGAAGAAATACTTAGATTTTGGCGAATTTGTGTGTCACATAATTCCACCAACGCGAGGGCGACCTTTCCCCCAGCTATATCTACGGCAAAAAGCTATTTTCGTCAGAGTACAGATCCTGGTGGACAAGAGTGCATGTGAGTTATCTTGAAGATCATTTAGCATCTTTGGTGACTTTTGTTGGGCCAATCACTGCTACAACTTTAGAGATCACGCCTCAAGAGCATAACAAGGAGGACAAACTTCCTACTTTAAAATCCAAGTGGTTGCACCACGAGACGTCAGGGACCTCCATATAGAGAAGATCAAAAAAGGAAGGGACCTTCTCAGGCTCAACAAGTCCTTGAAGGTTCCTTTCCATTAGGCACCGTTGTCCTTACCTCTAACAAATATAAAATGAGAGTGATAGTAGTCATGGCGATCAAAACTTCAAGTAGGTGAAGCCGTATTCAAACAAACAAGGAGATACTAATTTGGGTGTAGTCAAGATTACTGACAGTATTGGCAGTCAAGGACTTTGACGGTCATAAAAAGGTAACGCTTAAAACTTCCATATTGTCTTATAATATACAGATAACTTCACTAACCGTCTATCTTTTTTTCTACGCAGCCAAACAATGATCATGTTTCGATAGCATCACACTAAAGCAAGCCACAGTGTAGTAGTGAATCTCTGGCGGATCCGGACTCAAGGAAATCACTTCCAATATCAAAATCACACCTAGAGGTAACTTCCATTCCTGATCATGGAGCAAAATCGAGGCCTAATTTTCACCAACGATTAGCACCAACAATGTCTATCTTTGACGGAAGAAAGGTTGTCTTGACTCTTCGCAAGGATTTTATCTTGAATGCCTGGGCTAAAATTCATGCCAAACTCTCCGACCTTACTGCAGACAATGCTTCTTCTCTTTAATTCAAGATCCAAGTGATTCTCGAGGAGATAGATGGAAAGGGTGTGGATATTTCTCCACTAAAATACCTATTGACGTCTTTCTTTAAGCTTGCCACTTCATATGACCATGCACGATCAACTCTTTCTGATAAGGTTGTCGACGTTGAAAAATCAGAGCCATTTTTAAAAGCCAAGGAACATCTTGATCTTGTCTTGACTGAAAAAGGGGAGAAGATCGAGGAACTGTCTGTCACCAGTCAATCTCTCAAAGAGGCCAGGGAGAAGGTGAAACAGTTAAGAGCTCTCCGGCATGCTACCAGGAAAGAGGTTGAGGAGATCGAATCTAGAGTCTCATCTGTTGAAGAGGAGTACCGTAGATGTTCTGATGTTTCCTTGGTGACTATTGATGACTTGGCCGACGTGGAAACAAAGAAACAACATTTAAAGGCCACTCTTAAAGACTTGGTCAATTACAAGTTGTGTCTATATTAGCATATATAGAATATTCTATTTGCCTCTTTTTTTTCTTTTTCTTTTTTTTTGCATTTGGTTAATTAGCGACTATTCTTGGAAATGAAAACTCCATTTGTTTTACTTGATATTGCGCATTTTCATTGATGTTCCCACTGTTGTTTTTGCAGTTCAATTCAATATTTGCTTGCTTAACATGATGTATTGACATCCACAAAATAGAACTTGGATTTCTTTTAAACATTGCTATCGTTCATGCCTCGAAGTTCTCTGTATTTGAATATACATCCTCCTTTTTCTTTGAAGATAATATTGTTCATCACCTTTGTAGATTTGCAGTAGGAAATATATATCTCAACGTGAGAACGCCAAAAATATGAGCCACTTGATTTCGTAGAAACCAAACTTTAAAATCTAACACATATTTGATATAAAAAACCAAGCACCTTCAGAATCGTCCCAGACAATATTTTGAAATCAACTTTATATTGCACCATGCTGTCAATTCCAGATTTGCATAGTCTCACCAAAAAAATTCATATCTTGTGTAGAAACGTCGAAATTACGAACCGTTTGATTTCTTGAAAACTAGACCTCAAAGTCTAGAACATATCCAAAATTCTTAATCCAACAATTTCAAAATCATCCCAGATAATATTTTGAAATAAACTTTAGCATCCGATATGTTGACAGTTTCAGCTTCGCACAGCCTCACCAAAAAATTCATATCTCAGTGTAAGAACGTCAAAATCATGGACCATTTGATATTTCGGAAACCAAACTTCAAAATCTAAACCATATCCAAAATGCAAAATTTAATGCATTAACAATAGTTTCCAATAATATCTTGGGTTCATGTCTCACTGAATTTGAAACGTTGTGCCAAGCAATCTTTCTTCTTATACTTGTGTTCCCTTTTGATTCCTCTCTACTCCCCCCCCCCCCC
>MCJB01049730.1:148927-217822 GCA_002018475.1 Nicotiana obtusifolia
CCCTCTCTTTTTTTTTCTTAGGGCAGAGGGCGGACTTGGAGACAAAACAAACTTGAAGGTTTGGCGAACCTGAAGACATAGAGAATCCCTGGACTTTAATGCAAATACTTGGTATCCTCCTAAAACCGTCCCATTGAAGATACCAATTTACCATGGAGGGTTGCCCCCTTTAAATCAAATGAGATCCAAAGTTCAACAAGAGAATGGCGTTTCAGCTTTATTTTACATTCCTTCATACTTCACTAGGACAACAATTAGGGCAATATGTATCTTTTGAACTTATCCGACTGAACTAAAGATTTAAACTCTAAGCTGCCTACATACCTCGGTGAAGAGGATCAAGTCATAATGTAGTTCAGAATGTGTGAATTTTCTTTTTATTATTATTATTTTATTATTATGTCCTAACTTTTGCCTAGGTCTCCTCTTTCGAGGTTTTCATCCTAGCGGACATTTTTTTTTTGGTGGCCGTCCACAGTTTATACTCTTGCAGGCCAGGAGTGTAGGAACATGCAGTTTAGGCTAACGCGTCAAGGAGCGTTGCAACTTCAAGGATAATACTTCTTCAAAAACTTTCCATTGATAGGGCCGATTCTCATGCTGTCTACATCAACCAGCTAGTAAGCCCCACTTGAGTAAGCTTCTAGTAAGACATATGGCCCATCCCATTTTAAAGTAAACTTCCCTACAGATATATTGGAAGTAATAATGGGTCTTTCTGCGGCAAGGACTTGATCTCCTACTTGAAAGGATCTCGGGCAAACTCTTTTATTGAAGGCGCGAGACAATCGAGCTTGATAACATTCAAGACTCCGTTGAGCTTCCAACCTCTTCTCATCAAGAGGCTCCAACTCTGCTAATTGAAATCGAGCATATTCTTCATCAGTGATCCCTTCTTGAATAGCTAATCATAATGAAGGTATTTTACGCTCAAGTGGCAAGAGGGCTTCGACTCCATAAACGAGTGCATACGGGGTCGCTTGTGTTAGCGTGCGGTGAGTTGTCCTATATGCCCACAGAGCTTCTTCCATACGGTCATGCCAATCTCGTTTGGTTTTGGAGACAACTTTCTTTAATAAGTTGCATAGAGTCTTGTTGAATGCCTCAGCTAGACCATTGGCGGCAGCATTGTACATAGAAGAGTTACGTTGCTTGAAGCCAAAGACATCACAAATCTTGTTCATCAACCAATTGTCAAATGGCTTGCCATTATCCGTTATTATGTAACGAGGAATGCCAAAGCGATAGATTATGTTTACTCAGGTGAAACTTGCAACATTTTCCTTCTTCACTTCCTTAAGAGCCACAACTTCAGCCCATTTTGAGAAGTAGTCAGTTGCAGCCAAGATGTATAGGTGCCCACCAGAGGACTTTGTAGTGGTCCAACAACATCCAATCCCCAAGCGTCAAACGGCCAGGATGCAACAGTCGGGTGCAACACTTTAGGAGGCTAATGAATAAAATTGGCAAGCCTTGCATCTTCAAGCGTAGTCCAAGCAATCTTTTACCATCGTTGGCCAATAATATCCCGTCTTTTTTATATGGAAGTGGAGCTTTGGTCCAGACTGGTGCGACTCACATACCCCAAAATGTGCCTCTTGTAAAGCTTGGAGTGCTTCTTCTTCCCCTAAGCATCGCAAGAGTACTCCCTCGAATGACCTTCTATATAGAGTATCTTTGTAATAAAGGTTCGAGGTGTACAACAACGGATTTCAATCCCTCTCCTCGAGTTTCTGGAAGTATCCCATAGCTTAAGTAGTCGATAATGGGTTGTTGCCATTCTTCGTTCTCAACTTCAAAAACAGCGATTGAAGATGC
This sequence comes from Nicotiana obtusifolia, assembly GCA_002018475.1. Classification (NCBI taxonomy): domain Eukaryota; kingdom Viridiplantae; phylum Streptophyta; class Magnoliopsida; order Solanales; family Solanaceae; genus Nicotiana; species Nicotiana obtusifolia. The sequence goes on from MCJB01049730.1 coordinate 150,746, forward strand.
TTTAGTTCATTTTCTTCACCTTCAGCCTCACTTTGCGGCAGTACTACCCATTTTCGGCAGATAGTAACTTGTGCTTGATCTGGCAGGGCTAACGATGAAGCTAGGGCAGCTAAAGCATCAGCCTTCTTATTTTCTTTCCTTGGCACATGTTGAATAGTCACGTCACCGACCCGTCCCATTAATTTTTTAGCATAATCATGATATGGGCGTAGTTCAAGTTTCTTGACCTCGTAACTACCTAAAAGCTGGTTAATCCCCAACTGAGAGTCACCAAAGACTTGCAATTGCAACCGCTTCATGTCGACAGCCATTTCAAGCCCAAGTGTTAGTGCTTGATACTCAGCAACGTTGTTAGAGCGGAGTTGCGTCAACGTAAAAGAGTAGGGCAGAACTTCACCTTGAGAAGTGACAACTACACCAGCACCAGCTCCTCCGCGATTTGCAGCACCATCAAAGTACATCTTCCGTGGAGGTCTCATTAGGTAGTTCGTCAGTTAGCTTCCAATCACCAGGTATAGGGTGATCTGCCAAGAAGTCCGCTAACGCTTGTCCTTTCAAATTGTTGAAACTGTAGGTACCACCTTGCTAGTCGATCACTAAGGACAGGTTTTGACATCACGAACTTGATGGGATTTGCTCTAGAAACCAAACGAACGACATGAGCTTGAAAGTAGTGCTTCAACTTTTGGATTGAGAAGACTAGCGCAAACATAACTTTTCGATTGGCGAATAATTCAGCACATTTGGTGTCATCATCCTGCTCAAGTAGTAAAGGGAGTTTTCTTTCCCCTTATTAATTTTGGGACCAATGATGCTCCAACAGACATTGCTTGTTGCGCAATGTATAGTATCAATGGCTTTCCAAGTATAGGTGTTGCTAAAACTGGAGGCTTCATCAAGTAGGATTTAATGCTCTCAAAGGCATTGCTACACGCTTGGTCCCATTTGAAAGGGACACCTTTCTTCATAAGGCGACTGAATGGTTAGCACCTCCCAACTAAGTTTGAGATGAATCTCCTAAGGTACGCTAACTTTCCTTGCAGACTTTTCAATTCGTGAATATCTCGAGGCTCAGGCACTTTCAACATTGCATCTACTTTGGCTTGATCAATTTCAATCCCTCGATGTCGAACAATGAAACCAAGAAACTTTCTGGAAGTAACTCCAAAGGCACATTTCAACGTATTCATCCTAAGTTGGTACCTCCGGAGCAACTCAAACACCAGTCTCAAGTCTTTCGAGTGGTCGCTCTTCTCTCTTGATTTTACCACCATGTCGTCAACATAGCATTCGACATTCTTGTGGAGAAGGTCATTAAAAATATTCTGCATAACCCTTTGGTAAGTAGCACCAGCGTTCTTCAATCCAAAAGGCATTATCTTCTAGCAATAAATACCCTTGGGGGTACGGAATGCAGTAAGCTCTTCATCTTTTGGCGCCATACAAATTTGGTTATAGCCCGATGAACCGTCCATAAATGACATTGCCTCGTACCCAGTAGTAGCATCGATCATCAGCTCTGGAATAGGAAGCTGGAATTCATCTTTGGGACACGCATTGTTGAGATCTTTGAAGTCAACACACACCCGAATCTGGAAATTCTTCTTCCTTACAGGGACAATACTTGAGACCCATGTTGGGTATTTAACTTCGCAAATAAAGCCAGCTTCAATGAGTTTGTTAACTTCACTTTCGATCAAGAGAACCAAATCCGGCCTAAAGCGCCTTTGGTCTTGCTTAACAGGACGAGTGTCATTCTTGACTACAAGGTGATGAACTGCTACTTTAAGATCCAAGCCAGGTATCTCTTTGTAACTCCAAGCAAAGACATCCTTGAACTCCTTGAGTAACTTGATATAAGTGCTTTCTTCATCGATTGCCAGTAAAGCACTTAGGTATGTGGGCCTTGGTTCTTCATCTGTGCCAAGGTTAACTTCTTTTAAGGCATCAATCGTTGCCTTCACCCCTTCTTCAAGTTCTAGGAAAGCATCTTTCGCATCTTCATCTTCTTGAGGGTCCCCATCATTGAAGGATATGTGATAACACGGTGAAACATCCTCCAATTTCTCGTCATCCTCCATTAGAGATGAAACACCGTGCTCGCCTTGTGCAGTGACATGATATGAAGAGCCCACATTTTCTTTGTCTTCATCACGTTCTTTATTGTAGAACACAGTGTATGGCTTCACCTTTAGTACCTCATCACACGAAACCATGACTTTTGTTTGTCGCCTCATTCTAGAAAGAACCAGACTTTGGAAATCCTTAGAGATCTTCTGAATTTTAGGCAAGGCGGGTGTTTTTGTATTTCGATAATTTCTCTGGAACTTATTCCCTTTATTTAATGGACCCAATCTCTCAAACACGGAAGTCCCCACAGTTGATTTTCCAAGTCGATCAAAGACAGAAGGCTTGTTAGAAGCAGTTGATTCATCTTCTACAGTGACATATTTGCTGTTCGCCCTTCTAATGGAGATGCGCACTGTTGACGGTTGCTTGTATCCCAAACCTTCACGTTGTTGCCTCATCACAGCTTCTGATGGGAGCTTCCCTAGCTTTGATGGCTCAGTTGGGATTGTATCCAGCTTTTGCAAATAGCCTGTAAGCGTTAGGATCAAAACCTTCATCTGTTCGTTTTGTAGGGAGTGTCACATTCTACAAATGATTTTGGGCCACAAACTCTGCAAGTGGCTTTGAGGATAACTTTACTGCCTCAATTTGTTTTACTAGAAAAGTTAACTCCTTTAGCATGTTAGTTTGAAGATTAGATGATTCACCTTCATCTTTCTTCCTTCTAGGAACATATTGGAGCGCATGACTTACTTTCTTGCCATAAGATGCAATATCCCCTCTATAAGATTTATTCGAGTTAGGTTGCACCTCTTCAGTAACAGCTTTGGCTCTACCAGCAGTCACCTCAGCTCTTTTAGTTGCGGGCTCGTCATTCTTGCTTTACATGACATCATCAGCTTTTAGCTCCTTCACAATACAGTTCTTCAAGTAGAACTTTGCATCGGCGAAGTGTGACTCAGCATCGGTGAATGGCTCATAATCAGCAACTATCTTCTTCACGACTTCACCCTCGTAGTATTTTAAACATTGATGGTAAGTAGATGGAACTACTTCATTCTCATGTATTCAAGGCCTTCCAAGAAAGACGTTGTAAGAAGTCTTTGCATTGATCACATGTAGCCATGCACTTGATTGCATATCTTCAATGGTGATCTGATAGCACTTATGGCTCTTTTCCCCTCTTGGTTGAATCCTTGAATCATCACACGACTTTCCGAGAGTTCTTTCATGGGAATTCCAAGTTCTTTCACTGTGCGAATTGGCAAGATGTTTACTGAGGATCATCCATCAACCAAAATTCGATTTACCCTTTCACCGCGCATATAGCCAACCAACTACAACAGGCGTTTAAAGTGTCACCTAATAGAAGATCGTCATTTGTAAACGTAACTTTTTCTTCACAAGCATTAACTTCTTGAGGAATGGACTCGATGAGTTTTTTTGAATACGGTGTCGATTGTAGGTCATCACTCTTTTCTTCCCCTTTGTTAGCATGGCAACAAGAGGCATCAATACCCTCATGGGAAATCTTCGTGCGAAACCAACTTGGTAAGAATTCCTCCAAGGTTACTGGATGTCGTGGCTTTTGAGGATGGTGCACCTCCACTTTTGCTTTCTTCAAATGCTTAATTGGACTCCATCTCTTTGGTCTTTTCACCATCATTTTCCTTGTTGGTTGTTCTATTGATTCTTTTCGTGGGCTCCTTTTATGGCGCCTACAGTGAGTCACCAACGTCCAACCCTCATCATCATCATGGTCGTTTACTTCGACTTTGTTATTCTCCAGTAATTCTTCATCTTTGATTTCTTTTAAACTACATAGCTCATCTTGACTGAATGAGCCAAAGGTGATAGAGACTTGGTTTGCACTTTCCTTCTCATCTTCAAGCACGATCTTCTTTTCACGAGACAAGTCCATAACTTTGTCCTTGAAGACAAAGCACTTCTCCAGAGGGTGGCTCACGAGTCGATGGTATTTGCAGTAATTTAGGTAATTCGTTTTACCGGCTTCATTTTGCCGCTTCATCTCCGGAAGCTCAATGAGATTTAACTTAAAGAGTTCTTCAAAAATTGCTGGCACATCAGAATCTATAAATGGGTACTCCTTCTCTTGCATTTATTTTAGAGTCAACTTTCCACTTGGTTTATCTTGAAAAGAAGTGAATTTCGTACTCTGCTTCTTGCTCACCTTCATTGTGAACTTCACAGGTAATGTGTTGATATTCATAGCTTTTTTTTTTCAGACTGAGGTGCAAACTTGTTGCATTTCCTAACTTCTTGCTTGTCGTTCCCTTTGCAAGGCTCATAGATAGGCAACCTTTTGTTTCCAGCGGAGGCCATGCTTAACTACATGTCATGGGCACGAGTCATAAGTTCTTCAAATGTGCTAGGCTTGATACCTTGCAAGATGTAGCGGAGTCCCCAATGTATGTCATGGATGCACATCTCAATGCCAGAAGCTTAACTAAGCCTGTCTTTGTAGTTGAGGCTTGCATTCCTCCAACGATTGATAAAGTCGATAACTGGTTCACCCTTCCATTGACGAGTATTTGTAAGATCCACCATGCTCACAGTGCGCCTTGTGCTATAAAAGCGATTGAGGAACTCTTGCTCTAGTTGATCCCAACTATTAATAGATCCCGCCTTGAGGTCTATATACCAATCAAAAGCATTTCCTATTAGCAAGCGGACGGACTGCATGACGAGGTAATCTCCACAAGTCCCAGCATTGTTGCACGTTTCAATGAAGTGCGCCACGTATTGCTTTGGAATACCTTTACCATCAAACTGTTGAAACTTTGGAGGCTGATAGCCAGCAGGCATCTTCAACATATCGATCCTTGTTATAGGGCTTTGCGTATGTAAGAGAAGACTTGGTAGCAACTTCGTACTTGCTTTTAATAGTTCCTTCAATGAGCTCCTTCAGTTGATCGATTGGAATCATCCCTTCAGATGAGACAGGGATAGCCTTAGCGGATGCAACTTGTCTTGGGGGAGAATCTCTTTGGAACCTCTGGGAGCTTGCCAGGTGTATGAGTGGATTCTTCTTCCATCAAGATTCCCGCACTATCTATTAGCTTGTCGATTCTAGCATCTTGATTTTGCATGCACTTGGTCAAGCCAGCAATTGCTTCCGTCAAGTTTGCTAATTGCTCCTCCACAGATGAAGTGTTAGTCACCATGGCTTGCATGATTATCGTGCACGATGGAGAATAGCATGGATTGTCACACAGATTGATCTTCGATTGGCTCACGCTATGTGGTGTAAGTGGGAGGATCCACCACTTGAAGCATCATCATCTTCCTTCACAGCAGAGTACTTGGATCCGGAGAGATCAAGCAGAGCAAGAGTTTTCTTGATCTTTTCAGCAACATCGCTTCCTCCTCCGTGCGCGTTTGTGGAAGATGTTGCTCTTTTTGAGGATGAAGATCCGAAAACAGGGTTGATGCTGACGGCACTTGGGGTGCTTGTTGTCCTAACGAGCTTGCTTTGCTCCTCGTAACTGGTCCAAAGCTTACAAAGGTAACATCGAGGATGCTTTCCACATCAGCATAGAACCTGAAATTAGCAGCCTTGGTGGAAGTTGAATTGGAGTTGATTTTCTTTGAAGCCATTTCAATGTTCTTGAACTTTGGTGATTGAAAAGTTGAGATGTGAGGTAGAGATAGTACCACTGGGCGTGCCAGAATTTGTAGATAATAAATTTGCGTTGAGAAAATAATCGAGATCAAAAAATTTTGCAACAATCGTAGTATTTGATTTCAAATAATATGAGTGTACAATCTCTATGGATCCTCTAATTCTACTTTTCCAATATAAATTCAAGGTCCTTTGACCTTGATCTTGAATTTGAATTTGATTTATCCGTTGTGAACACTTTGATTGTTGCCACGAATTGTATCACGAACAAGTAGCCTTGATCTGAACGTCATGTATTTAATTTGACTTTGTTCTTGATCTTGAATACTTGAAATTTGTGTTGAAGTGCTTGAATGCTTGAACACTTGCAGTTTGCAGAGAATTGTGGCCCTTGATCCATGAGCTCCCTTGTGTCTTCTTGTTATAACTTCCGGTCCCATTTCTGGGTTATGAAGACCTCTATTTATAGTTGTGGAGGGAAAAGTTATGATAAGAACAAACTCTTTCCGACCAATCAAACTGAAGTGTGACATGGCCGCATTTGATTGGCTAGAACATGTCACTCACACGTGGCGCGATTTCATTGGCCTTTTGATATGACTTAACATGCCTTGTCATTTTGACACGTGGCATGATCATATTGGTTCTTCCATTTGACTTGGCGTGACACGTCATTTCACACTCCCAAGCTAGGCCTCTAGGAAGATGATATCTTGGGCCTAATGAAGCGAGCTCATCATTTATAGCTCAATTAAATGGGCTTACCCAATGAAGACGGACTTAAATATTTAGACCATATATATTGAACTTATATAATTAATTCCACTATATTAGCCCAAAATATTTATTGGACTAATATAATCCAAATTATTTTATGAATTTAATTTTAATAAAATTCATATGCCTACACTAGTATTTCATTTAAATATGCTACGTTTATAATAAAATCTATGCTATTATTGGAATAATCCATATATAGTAACATTAATATAAATACTATTTGTTAAGAGTCTTATCGTGTAAAATATCAAGAATTATAATTTAGAGATAATCCCTTGTTTTTGGGAACAGTTAGAAAATGAATTAATGAGTTAATAAAAATATCAAGAATTATAATTTAGAGATAATCCCTTGTTTTTGGGAACAGTTAGAAAATGAATTAATGAGTTACTATTAAATTCTAGTATTTCATTTAAATATGATACATTTATAATAAAATCTACTATTATTGGAATAATCTTACATAGTAACATTAATATAAGTACTATTTTTTAAGAGTCTTATCGTGTAAAAATCTTCATTTAAAGAACGTGCTGTTACTGCAAAACAATTGTATACATACAAAAGGACCAAAGTGAGAGCTAATGTAGGAAAACTAATTCAAAATTGTAGTAGCAAACCTTAATTGTTTAAGATTTTGTATTTTTAATCTCTGGAAGCTCTCTACAATTCTCACGAATCTCCACACGTAAAATAAGCTATCAAATATCAAATTCTAAACAATTAAGATTTACTACTGCAACTTTAAATTAGTTTTCCAACAGTCCAGTCATTCGGTTCAACTGTGCAATTTCAAGGCTCTGAACCTCCTAGGCCGTTTTAGAACTCGACTCACCAAAGCCTTACACAAATAGACAATGTGACATCAGCATAAATAGCCCGTAAAACTATTAATAATGCATTTATTGATAGCAAGCATGAAGCGTGTAAACTGGGATATTCTTCACCAACAAAATACAGCTTTTAGTATTGTCTATAAAGTGAACAAGCATTCCAGTAGCAATGATAAGACCTGAAGCTATTCATGTGCAATGACAGAAATAGAAATATCCTCTCTTTTATAAGTAATTAAGCAATGAAATGACAAGTGAGGCTTGCTCAGTTGGTAAAGCACCTCTACCCACGACCGTTAATAAGTAAATCCTCATAACAAATTTCAGCATAGTACCCAAAAAGATTTAAATGATGAAAAACAAAAAAGCAGGGATGAACGTGAGGCAGAGTCCATAAAGGAAGTGTTCTTACCAAATAGGAGTCAACTGTGCAAGTAGTCTAAAATGGCAGAAACAATATGCAAAGAACCAGTGACTACTATAATTCCGGATTGTTCTCCAGTTCTTTCGCTGAGGATCTTAAAACCAGTTCTCATACAAGCCAATAGTGATCCCTCCGCAAGTAAAATGCTTTGAGATTCGGGCATCCCTGCAGCTTGAAGTGATTGATCCTCACAATCTGCAACTTTGAGGTCGAGAACCTTAATATCCAGCTCTCTCGAAGCATTGACCCAAGCACATTTCAATAAAGATGCTGAAGTCATTCTTGATTTAGCACCAGCAATGTCAACTTCTGTTGAAAATACAGCATCCAAATCCCCAACTGCCAAAAGAAACGGCTGTCTTAGTGGAGTCATCATAATATAATCAAATACCAGAAAACATGTAATGCGTAAGTATCATATTCAAGACAAACACTCCAATATCAGAAAGCTCTCACATTTCATTTAGAACTAAGAATACCAGTTAAAACACATAAACGACCAAAAGGAAGAACAGAGCAGCAGCAACAACAACAACAACAACAACATACTCAGTAGTATCCCACACCGTAAGGTCTGGAAAGGGTAGTGTATACGCAGACCTTACCCCTACCTTACGAGGATAGAGAAGTTGTTTCTAATAGACCCTCGGCTTAGGAAAGCATAAGCACTACATTAATGAAAATATAGACAAGAAGGTACAGTACCAAAAAGCCATATAAAAGTAGAATAAAAACAACAAGATAGTAAGGTGATCAACAATGAAAGAAGACAACGGTTAGTCATAAAAGCCTACTACCAACAGAAAGCGAGACTGTGTGTCAATACTACTGTTATAAACACTCTAGACAACCTACTCTACTACCCTAATCCTCGACCTCCATGCCTTGCTATCAAGGGTCATGTCCTCGGTCAGCTGAAGTTGCGCCATGTCTTGCCTAATCACCTCTCCCCACCTCTTCTTTGGCCTACTTCTATCTCTTCGTAGGCCCTCAAATGTCAACCTCTCATACCTCCTCACCGAGGCGTCTGTGCTCTGCTCCTCCTCCTCACATGATCAAACCACCTAAGCCGCGCTTCCCGCATCTTGTCCTTAATAGGGGTCACACCCACCTTTTAGCGAATAACCTCATTTCTGATCTTATCTAACCTGGTGTGCCCGCACATCCATCTCAATATCATCATCTCTGTTACCTTCATCTTTTAGACATGAGCGATCTTGACTGGCCTAACACTCAGCCACATACAACATCGTTGGTCTGACCACCACTCTGTAAAACTTACCCTTAAGTTTCGGTGGCACCTTCTTGTCATACAAAACATCGGAAGCGAGTCTCCATTTCATCCATCCCGCCCCAATGCGTTGTGTGACATCTTCGTCAATCTCCCCATCCCATGAATAATACACTCAAAGTACTTAAAACTTACTCTCCTAGAGATGACCTACGAGTTCAGCCTCACCTCCCCTTCCCCTTCTTGAGTCTCGCCACTCTTACATTCCAAGTATATTGTCTTGGTCCTACTCAACTTGGAACCTTTAGATGCCAGAGTCTGCCTCCATACCTCTGAGAAGAGAGCAAACAACATTAAATATTAGGAACAGTTTGCTGCTTTTAGTACTCTCCGTTTTTATAGGATTTTAATATTTTTTTTATAGTACTCCCTATGTCTCAAAATCAATTCCTTTGTTTTCATTTTAAGATATTTTAGAGAAATATCTACTTTCCTAAAATTGAATAGTTACAAGTTGTCTTATATCAAGAGAAGCTAAATAAACTCACCGTATATGGAAAGAATCGAATCCCAAATTTATCTTGAAACCGATCAATTAATCAACTATGCCTCAAACCCAAACTAGTTAAGGTTGTAACAACAACAACAACAACCACCCAGTATAATCCCACAAGTGGGGTCTGGGGAGGGTAGGATGTACGCAGCCTTACCCCTACCCTGGAAGGACAGGGAGGCTGTTTTCGATAGACCCTCAGCTAAAAAATGTGAAAGAAGCCCTGATAGCAAGTAATAGCAAGAAAAATAATTAGAAAACTAAATCGAAGATAGCAACAGAGAATATGAAAGAGGTACCGATAACAAGTAATAGCATGACAATATATTTAGAAAACTAAATCCAAGGCAGCAACGAGAATATGAACGAAGTACTGCTAGCAAACTACGGAATTACCGATGACAAGTAATAACGGAACAAGATATGCGAATATAGCAAACTAAGGGAAAAAGGGTATCAGACTAGCACTAATACTACCGAACTAGAGAAGACAAAGAGAAGCGCACGACTACCTACTAACCTTCTACCCTAATCTTCAACCTCCACCTATCTAGGGTCATGTCCTCGGTTAGCTCAAGCTACGCCATGTCCCGCCAGATCACCTCTCCCCAAAACTTCTTTGGCCTACCTCTACCCCTCCTCTCATCTCCCAAGACCAACCTCTCATATCTCCTGACTGGGGCATCTAAGCTTCTCCTCTTAACATGCCCGAACCATCTCAATCTCGCCTCACGCATCTTTGCCTCCACGAGGGCCACTACCACCTTGTCCCGAATAACTTCATTCATAATTCTATCCAACCTAGTATGCCCGAACATCCATCTCAACATCCTCATTTCTGCTACTTTCATCTGCTGGATATGGGAGTTTTTAACTGGCCAACATTCTGCCCCATATACCATAGTCGATCTAACCACTACCTTGTAGAACTTACCCTTAAGTCTCAACCGCACATTCTTATCACACAAGACACCGGAAACGAGCCTCCACTTCATCCACTCTGCTCCAATACGGTGTGTGACATCCTCATCTATCTCCCCATCCTTCTGAATTATAGACCCCAGATACTTGAAACTCTCTCTCCTCGGAAAGACTTGCGTATTGAGCCTCGCATCCCCGTTCGCCTCCTGGGTAACACCGCTGAACTTGGACTCCAAGTATTCTGTGTTGGTACCGCTCAACTTGAAACCCTTAAACTCCAAATTATGTCACCAGACCTCCAGCCTCTCGTTAACGCCATCCTGCATCTCATCAATCAGGACTATGTCATCCGCAAATAACAAGCACCAAGGCACTTCCCCTTGAATGTGTCACGTCAATAAATCCATCTCCGAGGAAAACAAAACGGGCTAAGCGTTTATCCCTGATGCAACCCCATCTCAACCGGAAAATAGTTAGAGTCTCCTCCTGTTGTCCTAAATCGTGTCTTAGCTCCATCATACATGTCCTGAATCACTCTAATATACGCTACAGGCACTCCTCTAGCCTCCAAATATCTCCATAAAACTTCTGTCGGGTTTTTCATAGGCTTTCTCCAGGTCAATGAATACCATATGCAAATCCTTCTTCATCGCCCTATACTACTCCACCAATCTCCTCACAATGCGAATGGCCTCAGTAGTCGACCGTCCCGGCATGAAACCAAACTGGTTCTCGGAAATGGACACACTCCTCCTCAACCTCCCTTCAATCACCCTCTCCCACACTTTCATCGTGTGGCTTAACAACTTGATGCCCCTATAGTTGTTGCAGTTTTGGACATCCCCCTTATTCCTGTACAATGCGATCATCGTACTCCGCCTCCACTCTTCGAGTATCTCCTTCATCCTAAAAATGACGTTAAACAATCTAACAAGCAATTCCAAGCCCTCCTTACCCACGCTCTTCCATAATTCCACCAGAATCTCGTCCGACCCAGTCGCTCTACCTCTACTCATCCTGCGCATAGCCCCTACAACCTCCTCCACTCGTATGCGTCTACAGTACCCAAAATCTCGCTGCCGCTCCGGGTACTCCAACTCCCTCAACACAATGCTCCTATCTCCCTCTTCATTCAAGAGTTTATGGAAGTAAGACTGCCATCTCTACCTAATTTGTGCCCCCTCCAATAAAACTCTATCCTCCTCGTCTTTTATGCACCTCACTTAGTCCAGATCCCGGCCTTCTGCTCCCTGACCTTCGCCAGCCTGTACAACTTCTTGTCCCCGTCTTTATCCCTAATTTCTTTGTATAAACGACTAAACACCGCGGTCTTAGCCGCAGTAACTGCCAACTTCGCTTCCATCCTAGCCTTCTTATACCCCTCCCTGTTAGCAGTCTTCAGCCCCTCATTTATACGCTCTACTAGCTTCAAATATGCTACTTTCTTAACTTCCACTTTCCCTTGAACCTCTTCGTTCCACCACCAGTCCCCTTTATGGCCACCAAAAAAACCCCTCGAGACCCCTAAGGTTAGTTAAGGTTGTTGTATGAATTCTCAATCATTCAGCTCTACTCGAGTCTATTCCATTCCCGATAACAGATAATGTCTTTTAAGACAAAAAAGGAGCTTTTAAATTGATATTATCTAAATGTCACAACTATCCCCACACTAACATACAAAATTCTACACATACACAAAAAAAAAAAAAAGAAAAAAAGATCTTGTTGGGCCTGAACATATTTATCGGAAGTTCCCGAAGGGACAACTCTTATTAAGACCAAACACAATATAAGCGACATAACACCTACACCTTTACACCAACTAGTTGGTAGCATTAATGGATTTTTATGCCACTTTTGTGCAGTTTTTAGCTAAGTTCACATTGACTTTGAAATGATGAAGTCTTTTCAACAGTTCCCATCCATGTAATTTTAGTTTTATCCCATTTCTATTTAGCATCTTCAATTATCATATTGTCACACCTCCAGACAGTGCATATGAAGTCTATGTAGGACATAACAAAACCATCTAAACAACCATCTCTCATCTATTCTCTAAGTGTGTCACTTGAATCTATGTTGTACGGACTCTCCAAAAGTGTTGCAGCACCCATGTCGGATCCTCAAAAAATACACTACTTTTGGAGGATCCGGCATGAACCCGATGACAGTTTTGAAGAGTCCGAGCAACATAGCTTGAACCCTTTATCTGAAATCGTCATTTCTAACATTGTCTAATCTTTTGTGACTGCACATCCATCTTTAATATCCGCATTTTTAGGACATTCATCTTGTGGATATTTTAGGCTTAGAGGCCCAAATGCATATTGTTCCAGGTATCATACCATTTTACTCGAAGAATAAGTCCCGATGTCCATATTGTGTTCATTTAGGCATCACAATTCTGTCTAATCTTCCTTCACCTTCATTCTTCCAATAGGGGCTAAATATGCAATGCATATATTATGAGAACTACTCTCTAGAGTACTTCTCCATAGTTTCAAGTTCTCATTGATCACTCTAAAGAGTCATAGATTTAGCACAAGTATTTATTTGCGAAGTAATGGTAGCAAATACGCAAAAAGGGGTCACATTGATAACGGAACAATGTCATAGTTTTAGGAAAAGTATTTGGTTGCGATATAATGATAGCAAACATGCAAAAGGGGTCAAATTAACAACAAAATTATTCCACAATCTTCAAGCTGCAGCTACGCTGTAATTGAATAATTAAATTTATGCATGAATAAGAACTCATCAACCAAAAAAAGATATGGATCATGTGGCAAAAAGATACAAAATTGGTCAAACCTGAGAGTAGCTCTCTTGCGAAACCTAAATGGTCCTTGTCATTAGCCATAGCAACCACAACAACCATTTTTGCCTTTGGAAATGTCATCTGCAACGTGTTTGCCAAAGCCCTGGCAGATTCCTTTGTATGTGCTGAAAATGTTTATTCATTATTATAGTATCCAAAGACTGACAATCACAACTCTTGAAAACAGATGTAAATCATTGTATTATCCATCGCTATGTACGTGATGCATGGCCAACAATAAGAACATCGGATTCAACCTCCATCAAGTAGTATAGTGGCCCCAGGTACTCCAAGTAAATTAGCTTCTTCTGAAGACAATATTTGGGTTCTCCCTTGCAAAAATGCATTCTCCAGACCAGCACGAATAGATCCACTGGACAAACTCCATCCTAGTATTTAGACGCATTACAAGGATAAAGTTAAGAAGAAAGTTGATCATAGTATACAAGCAAAAAGTCAAAATAATTCAATCAAGTACCTGATGTTAATGTAAATTTTGCGGTTAAAATAACTCAGATCCATTATTAGACGACATTTCAATCTATTTATAGAAACAAAGGGAAGAGATGTTATGAAGCTTTAAGATGAACCCATTCCCATCCTTTTCTGAAACTACTTGAGTCAATCAGGAGAATCATCCCAATTAGAGTTAAACCCACAACCGAAAAGAGAAAATCAAAAATTAATGGGGTTAAGCACGTGTTGGTAACTAAATGCCCCTGAAATAGTTCTAACATGTCATGGGAGAAAAGTAAATCTTGACCTAAGTGCCATTAGTTCAACAGAGTAAATGAGATTCGCCAAGAACAAATCCTTCAAATTAACAATAAAAAAAGGTAAAGCTTTGAGATAATCATTGTATTTCATGGAGCAAGCTGTAAGCCCAATGATTTATGCAGTTTTAGCATCCTCAACCCCGTAAAACTATATCAGATTTATACTGCATAATAGAACACAAGGTTGAGTACCTACCTATGATAAATATATAATACAAGGCTAAATGATCCCCATATGCATCAGTCAATCTGTACTGTTAGAGAAAAATCGTAAATTAACTGGCAAGAAAAATGTATCCACTTTTCCTTTTAAGTAGGCACATAGGACAGAGGTTATAGAAAGTGTCATTCGAAAGCCAATCACCATAGTAAAAATTAATTGAGTACTTAACTGACTCCGGTGATGTTTCAAAATAACAAGAAAAGGAGGTTATATGATCTCAATTTCCATCAGAGCCGAAGACATTTTAACTTGCTAGAACTACTATTGAATATTGAATAAAGATTAAAAGAGATTTTTGAGTCCTTACCTTGCTTATTAAGACACAAAGCTGCACATGTAGCAGTTACAGCATTTTGAAGTTGGTGAGCTCCAAGCATGCGTAATTTCACACCAAGAAGTTCAATCGACTGCAGTATTTATCAAAAACAATCAATAGCTTGTATATTGTTAGACATTGGACAAGTTTCAAAAAGTCCAATTTGTCATTGTCATGTATGAAGCACAAATGAAGATCAGTATATACCAGATCAAAGTCCTTCACAATCTGGAGCACTATATCACACAATTGGCGAGGTATGCCACTCACGTCACAGAAGCCTCTCAAAGCGCTTCTGTTTCCAGGATCAGATGCTGATACCACTGGTGAAGACATTGAAGATGCTTTCCCACGAAGAATACACTCAATAGATGGAATGAATGGACCTCCTAGAACAAGCTGAAATATTGATTGATTTGAAACAAGTCAAGCATAGTTGATCCAAATAGCAAATGAGATAACTAATAATGTTTTTTCTTTTCCGAGTTTAAGGACAACAAACTGGCCAATCTTTTTCCTTTTGAAGGCAACATACTGCAGACACGACATTAAGCAGTTAATCATCTTTGCTCTCTCATCAAGTTAGAGGTTAGAACTATCAGATTAGTATCCTATCGCATATAAAAAATACAACCATTTAGGGCATGAGCTGATTGCCCAGTGTATAAAAGCACACATGTTCAAATAACCAAACAAAAATCATCAGATCAAACACAATTCCCAAAAAAATTTAAGTTAATCTTGAAATATATGCAATGGATAGGTAGAGGGAAGAACCACCTAACTGGTCGCCCCTGTTTAACGATTCCTGATTTTGCCACCGCTATACTTTCCAAAGAGCCTCCAAGTGCTTCCAGATGTTCCTCACCAACAGTAGTTATTATTGATAAAGCAAGATCAGAACCTGAAATAACATTAGTGGCATCTCGTGCTCCGCCCAATCCAGCCTATATGATAGGGGAAAATCTAAAACGTTAATGTAAACACGAATGGAAAGATAACTTTGATTTTGGAGGAAAAGAAAAGATAAAAGACCAAAAATCTAATATGGTCTAAAGATCTATTTTTTCAAACACCAACAATGGGAAAGAACAGAGGAAGTGGGAGGGAAAAAAACGAGTATAGCTATCATAGAGAAAAGAGTCAAGTCAATGCATTTAACCTCCACAACTGCAATTTCTGTATTCTCTTCAGCAAATAGGCTGAATGCTACAGCAGTAAAAACCTGACATTTTAAGGGAAAATGGAACAACTCAGACAAGACTATATGAAGAGGCAGACCAAAAATCGTGACTGAAATTGATTTTGAGAAAGCAAATTCTCGGAATTATAGAAAGAAACTATTAAAATAACTCCATGGAGCAAAGCATATCTGATCTAACCGCAAAATCACCTTTCAATAATTAAGTATATATTACTGCTGAAAGAAAGGGAAAAAAACCTCAAAATGACTGAGACATCCATTCTCAAGTTTCACTGCCCTCTCAAGAACCTCCCTCCTCCTCTTGAAATGATGATTCAACGCCTTGGCTGATATTGGCTCGCCACATCTTCCCAACGTTATGCGTTCCCTAATAGTCTGCATATGCGGACTGCTCATATAAAGCATATTAAATAGTCATACAAACTACATTAATTAAATACAAAGTGCCTGAGCTAAATAATAAGAGCATATTTAACAATACCTAGTGTAGCAACCAACAGAATAGCCTTCTGCCCGCAACATACTGGAGAGGAATGCAGCAGTTGATCCTTTTCCTTTTGTTCCAGCAATATGAACAGTCTACAATAATTTCAACTAGAAACACTTAGCAACGAGGACTATGACTAAAGAAGCAAACAACACGTGAACTCAATCAACCTAGTTAAAAACCAAGATAAATTTGGTATTACTCGCTGTCCCAGTTTATGTGAAGTATGTCCCAAAAGAATGATACATTTATTTTAGAAACAATTTAATTTTAAACTTCCATTTTACCCTTAATAAGATGATTTATATATATATATATAAATCACAGGTTTCAAAAGTCTTTCTTTTTAAAATTTCATGTCCAATCAAACTGCATTGCATAAAATGAGCTTTGCACGGAAAGGTTAAATTTGCAACAAAATTACAAAATTGAATTGAATAACTGAATGAACATTCCTATTTAGCAGTGGTAGAAAAAATCAGACCTTGAACCTAGATTGGGGATTACCGAGGAGCCCCACCAAGCGACTCATTCTACCTAGATCGAAACCATATCCGGAATCTGTGCCTGCGCCTATTGGAACCCCTGACTTCTCGAAGTTTTTCAGATTGTTCAAAAATTCCATTAGTTCGTCTAGTTCTGGCTCCTCTCGCAAAGTGGAAAAGGTATGACGGGTATTCTGGACGAGTCCAGCAGCTGAGGAGAACATACTTCTCTGAAATGGACGACGGAGCATGCTAAGATTTTTCATTTTCTTATTCTCACACTACACTGAAGAAACCATCGGCGGTTCTGCTTTGTAATAGTAATAACTGGCTTTCTTCCACAAAATTAGAATTAGACTTCCTAATTACTCCGATTACTATTACTTAACTTTCAAAAACAAGTCGGAGATAATTTTTAATAGTAAGAGAGGAAATAATTTTATCTTAATTCAGACATGAATTATTTATTTCTTGAAACTAGAATTTACATATTCAAAAATTATACTGTATTAAAAATATCACAAGGTATTTTTTTTAGCCAAAGTTATTTTTAAGAATATCTGAAAAACTCTGGTGAAAAGAAAAAAACTTATATTACTCCCTAGGTGATGATGGTGACATATATAATATATAATGGAACGTTAAACATTATTTTTTCAAATTAAATGTTTATGTAAAAAAGTAACTGGTGTAAGAGGCTAACATTTCGGAACTTGTCGATACATTCAATGGATAGAAACAGAGTGAATTATTTTTGAAAGGAGACTCTGTCTAGCTAGTGTGCTTCTCATGTCAATGCTACGCTTCAACATTTATAAATTAAGACGTTTTAGAAGAAAAGCAACATCCACTATATGCCCAGCTCTGACTTACTAAGACTTTATCAGCCGGACCAACAAGACTAATGTGTACGTGTACCTCTAAGAGGACAACTTATATTATTGGTAAAATCCTCTCGATCAATGCATCAAACATGCTAGTTATTCTATATTTATTTCTTGAATCAAATAATCTGTATCCATATATATATATATATATATATATATATATATATATATATATGTGTGTGTGTGTGTGTTTCACTGAAGTTTATTTGATATTGGGTGATTGATTTCATGTCTTTAAAGTTTTTTAACAACAATTTTAAGGTTATATTTTTAGAGATATGCTCGGCAGGTTTGTTCTAATTAATACGAGTACTACTAGGTGTTGATTGATGCTATGCTTCAGAAGCATCTTAGAAATCATGTTTCCCGCATGATAAATATGGTATTTGAACTGCTACAAATTGGTTTCACATTAGTGTAGTTTTCTCGGCTATGTTTGGAGGTGACTTTGTTTCTTTTACATACCATAACTACAGAAAATAGTCCCTGTTGTATGTTACGTACACTCTATTATAACTAGAGACCATGTCATTAGGTATTATGCGTGAACATTGTGTGCTGCTACAAATTATAGTAGACATATTGTTTTAGAGTACTTTCTTTTCATATCGTAGAAAATGTACTTTATTTTCATATTGTAGATAAAAAATATATTTTCTTTTCATGTTGTAGAAAGGACACTTTATTTCCTATTGTAGAAAAAGTACTTTCTTTTCATATTCTAGGAACTTGACTCATTTCCTTATAAATTTTTAAACTATAGGCGACTATGAATTCTCAACGTCTCTTGATTCTGCCCTGTAAATCTTGTATGTAAAAATGTGGTCGCTTAGAAATCATGAACAGATGATATAACTTAGTTGTATCTTGTGTTGAATATTCCTATAAAATTAACGCGTAGAGAAATAGTGGGATTCCTATCTTGGAAAATCTTGAATTAGAACCATCTTCTAGAGGCCCATAAGGATGTGGTTAAAGAATGAAAAGTAATCAAATAGTGCTGGCGATACCTGATTCCAGGATTAGACTAGACAGAGTGTTTGGAGTTTATTTTATATTTTAAAGTTTTACAGTTTTACCTTCTTATTAATCTGCTTTTAAAATTGCAAGAATAAATATTGTGAAGCTAATATTGGCTTGCCTAGCAAGTGGACGCTAAGCGTCATCACGGCCCCGTGGTTGGGATTTTGGGTCGTGACAAGTTGGTATCAGAGCACTAGGTTGCCTAGATCCCACGAGTCATGAGCAAGCTTAGTAGAGTCTGGAGGATCGGTATGAGATGTATGTACTTATCTTTCATAGGCCATAAGGCTTTTGAGAAATTTCACCTTCTTTCTTTCTCTATCGTGCGACTTTATTCTATCATTGAGTTTGAATCGTTTTATTCTTGCTCTATCAAAGATGGTGAGGATTAGGAGATGGAGCCCCAGGTTTACAGCCACTACCAGGGGTAGGGGCCTGGGCCGAGGTAGGGCTAGAGGCAGAGATAGAGCTCAGCCTAGAGCACGCGCAGCAGCACCCATTGCAAAGCCTCAGATCGAGCTGGATGAGGAGGTCCCTATTCAAACCGCGCAAGTTGGACTAGCTCATGTCCCAGAGGGATTCATTGCTACCCCAGTACTTCAGGATGCCCTAGTCCGTTTGGTTGGCCTTATGGAGAGTGTGGCGCAGGCCGGGGTGTTCCCTATGGCACCATGTCTCAGGCTTGGGGAGGAGCCCATACTCCCGCTACTCACACTCCAGAGCAGATGGCTCATAGATATCCGACACCGGCAGTTCCACCAGTTGAAGTAGTTCAATCTGTTATTGCTATACAATTCGGGAGACCTGCAATGTCATACGAGGGATTGAAGAGATTGGACAGGTTCACCAAGTTGTTTCCTATTCATTTTGGTGGTACATCTTCTAAGAACCCTCAAGATTTCTTGGACATTGCCATGAGGTATTGCGCAACATGGGTATAGTGGAGTCCAATGGAGTTGACTTTATAGTGTTTTAGATGCATGGCTCCACCAAGAGGTGGTGATAGGAGTATGTTGGGGGCATACCATAAGGTTCACCTCCTCTCACTTAGGCTCAGTCTCACATCTATTATTGGAGAAGTTCATCCCCTTCACTTAAAGATAAGAATTTCGTAGTCAGTTTGAGTGCCTTCAGCAGGGTATCATGATCATTATCCAGTATGAGACCAGATTTGTGTATCTATCACGCCAATGAGCTATCCCGATCCCTACTGAAAGGGAGAGGGTGAGGATATTTATAGATGGCCTCACTTATGGCATCAGGCTAAAGATGGCCAGAGAGACGGAAAATGATATATCTTTCACTCAAGTTGTGGAGATCGCTAAACGAATTGAGAGGATTCATGGTCAAGGTAGAGAGGTAGCATCTCAGAAGAGGCCTCGTCATTTTGGTGCTTTTAGTGGTGCCTCGTCTGGAGGCAGGGGTTCATTTGGTAGAGGACATCCTATCAGGCCGGTTCAGTCAGCGCCTTCAGGTATCGCATAGTGCGTCGGGCATTTATTATTCCTATGGGTCTCGTCCTAAGCAACTAGCATATGGTGCACCTTTAGCTCCCATCAATGCACCATCGATTCAGAGCTATCATAGTGGTTATTCGGATCGTCAGGGTCAGTCCTAGATTCATCAACCACGTTAATAGAGAGAGTGCTTTGAGTATGGTTGTATGGTTCATATCAGGAGGTATTAGACTTCAGAGCAGTATGCCCTAGCAGGGGACTCGTGCCATAATTCTAGCACCGGTTGCTCTACCGCCTACACAGCTAGCTAGAAGTAGGGGTCCGGCAGCCGAGGTAGTTGTTAGGTCATTAAAGGTGGAGGCTAGCCAGGGAGAAGCCGTCCGAGAGGTATAGGTTAGATTGATGGGGCTCAGCCCCGTTGCTATGCGTTTCCAGCTAAACCCGAGGTAAAGTCATCTGATGCGGTCATTACAAGTATTGTTCCGATTTATCATAGAGATGCATCAATTTTATTTGATCCGGGTTTCACTTATTTGTAAGTGTCATCCTATTTTTCTTCATATTTGGATAAGTCTCCTGATTCTTTGAGTGCTCATGTTTATGTGTCTATGCCTATTGGGGATTCTATTATGGTGGACCATGTCTATCGTGCTTGTTTGGTCACTATTGGGAGCTATGAGACTAGGGTTGACCTTCTATTACTAATATGGTAGATTTTGATATAATTTTGGGCATAGATTGGTTGTCATCATATCATGTTATCTTGAATAGTCATGCCAAAACTGTAACATTAGCCATGACGGGGTTGTCTCGATTAGAGTGGAGATGGGCTCTTGGTCACTCCACCAGCTTGGTCATTTCATATGTGAAGGCTTGACTTATGGTCGAGAAGGGATGTTTGGCGTATCTGGTTTATATCCATGATTCTAGTGCCGAGGTGCCTTCCATGGATTCAATTCTGGTAGTAATAGAGTTGCTAGAGGTGTTTCCTACAGATTTGTCGAGTATGCCACCCGATAGGGATATATACTTTTGCATTGACTTGGTTCTGACACTCAGCCTATTTCTATTCCACCATATCGTATTGGCTCCAATTGAGTTGAAAGAATAGAAGAAGAAGTTGCAAAATTTCCTTGACAAGGGATTCATTAGACCTATTGCCTCGCCTTGGGGTGTGCCGATGTTGTTTATGAAGAAGAAGGACGGATCAATGAGGATGTGCATAGATTATCGGCAGTTAAACAAGGTCACTATCAAGAACAAGTGTCTGTTCCCGAGGATTGATGATTTATTTGACCAGCTTCAGGGTGCCAAGATGTTTTCCAAGATTGACTTGAGATCTGGCTACCATCAGGTGAAGATTAGGGCATTGGATGTCCCTAAGATAGATTTTCGGACTCGTTATGGTCATTACAAGTTCTTAGTGATGTCATTTGGCTTGACTAATGCCCCAGCAACCTTTATGGATTTGATTAACCGAGCATTCGAGCCTTATCTGAATTCCTTTGTGATTGTCTTCATTAACAATATCTTGGTTTACTCTTGCAGTCGAGAGGGGCATGAGCAGCACCTACGGATCTTATTTCAGACTTTGAAGGATCGTCAACTATATGCCAAATTTTTGACATGTGAGTTCTGGTTGGAATCGGTTGCCTTTTTAGGACATGTTGTATCTTCCGAAGGCATCAAGGTAGATCCTAGGAAGATTGAGGCAGTTCAGAACTGGCCTAGACTTACTTCAGCTACAAAGATTCGGAGCTTCTTAGGTTTGGCGGGTTATTATCACTAGTTCATGGAGGAGTTTTCATCTATCTTAGCCCTATTGACCAAGTTGACCTAGAAAGGTGCTCTTATCATATGGTTCGACGAGTTTGATGTGAGCTTTCAGAAGCTCAAGACTACATTGACTACGGCTAGTGTTGGTATTGCTTATAGCTTCAGGATATTACACTGTATATTGTGATGCATTGCGTATTGGGCTTGGCGTGATGTTGATGCGAGGCGGTAGGGTGATTGCCTACGCATCTCGACAGTTGAAGGTTCATGAGAAGAATTACCATGTGCATGATTTAAAGTTGGTTGCCATTGTTCATGCGCTGAAGATTTGGAGACACTATCTTTATGGCGTTCCACGTGAGGTCTATACGATCATCGGAGTCTCTAGCACCTGCTCAAGCAAAAGGACCTTAATTTGCGGCAGTGGAGAAGGTTAGAGTTGCTGAAAGAATATGATATCACCATATTATATCATCCAGGGAAGGCCAATATAGTGGTCGATGCATTGAGTAGGAAGGCAGAGAGCATGGACAGTTTGGCATATTTACCGATAGTAGAGAGGCCACTAGCCATGGATGTTCAGGCTTTGGCCAATTAGTTCGTGAGGTTGGATGTTTCAGAGCCTAGCCGGGTTCTTGCTTGTGTTGTAGCACAGTTATCGTTTTTGGAGTGCATCAAGGCTTGCCAATTTGATGATCCTTACTTGTTGGTGTTGAAAGACATGGTGCATCAGGTAGTGCTAAGGAGGTTGTGATCGGATACAATGGCGTTATGCAGCATCAAGGCCGGATTTGTGTTCCAAATGTTGATGGGTTAAGAGAGTTGATTCTTGAAGAGGCTCACATATCGCGCTATTCCATTCATCCAGGTGTCACGAAGATGTACCGTGACTTGAAACAGCACTATTAGTATTGGGGAATGAAGAAAGATATCGTCAGTCATGTCTCTCGGTGTTTGAATTGTCAACAGGTAAAGTACGAGCATCAGAAACCGGGTGGGTTGACCCAGATATTAGAGATACCGGAGTGGAAGTGGGAGCACATCACTATGGATTTTGTGGTAGGCTTACCATAGACCTTGAGGAAATATGATGCAGTTTGGGTTTATGGACCGGTTGACTAAGTCCGCAAACTTCATTCGGGTGATGACTTCCTATTCTTTGGAGCGGTAGGATCAGATTTATATCCGGGAGATTATCTTCCTGCACGGCGTGCCCCTTTCTATCATTTCTAACTGAGGCACGCAGTTCACATCACATTTTTGGAGAGCTCTGCAGCTTGAGTTGGGCACACCGGTCGAGCTGAATACCATGTTTCCTCCTCAGATGGATGGACAATTTGAGCACACTATTTAGATATTGGAGGACATATTGCAGGCTTACTCTATGGATTTCGGGGGTCAGTGGGGCAAGTTTTTACCTCTAGAGGAGTTCGCCTACAAATGGCTCCATACGAGGCCTTATATGGGAGGAGATTTCATTTGTCGATTGGTTGGTTTGATCCCGGTGAGGCTAGATTATTTGGCACAGATTTGGTTTGTGATGCTTTGAAAAAGGTTAAGGTGATTCAGGAGCAACTTCGTACAACTCAGTCAAGGAAAAAAGAATTACGCGGACCGGAAGATTCGAGATGTGGCTTACATGGTGGGTGAGAAGGTTCTTCTCCGAGTGTCGCCTATGAAAGGCGTGATGCGGTTTGGGAAGAAGAGAAAGTTGGGCCCGAGGTTTATTGGCCCATTTGAGATCTTAAAGAGAGTTGGGAGGTTGCGTATAGGCTTGCATTGCCTCCTAGCGTAGCATGGGTACATCTGGTATTTCATGTTTCTATGTTTTGGAAGTGACATGAGGATAGATCACATGATTTGAACTTCAGTATGGTGTAACTTGATGAAAATTTAACCCATGAGGAGGAGCCAATGGCTATTCAAGACCGGCAGGTTTGAAAGTTGAGATCTAAGAGTTTTCCTTCTATGAAAGTGCAATGGAGAGGTTAGCCGATCGAGGAGGCTACGTGGGAGTCCAAGTCCGATATGCGGAGTAGACACCCCCCTTTTTACTAGTCCAGATACACTTTTATGTTCGTTTGAGGACGAACATTTCTTTTAGAGGTGGAGAATGTGACAAGTCGATAGGTTATTTTGAGCACTAGCCTTAATTTCTATGTTCCTAGACCTCTTATAACTTCATTTGATGTTATATTACTTGTATGTGTGGTCCGTGTCATTTTTCGGAAAGCTTTTATCTGAAATTTTGAAGAAAAAGTGATTTTGACTTAAAATGAGGTTTGAGTTGACCACGGTCAACGTTTTTGATAAATGATCTCGGATCGGTGTTGCAACAATTCCGGTAGGTTTGTATGATATTTTTTGACTTGTACGCACGTTTGGTTGCGGTCCCGGGTGACCCGAGCATATTTCGACGCATTATGAGAAAGTTGACAAAAGTTGAGTTATAAGTTGAAGTCCTTGAGTTTTTATGATCGATTCTTGATGTTTGATGTTATTTTGGTGATTTGAGTGAAGGGGCGATTTTATATGAGATTATTACACTTGTGTGCATGTTCGAACTGGAGCCCGAGGGACTCGAGTGAGTTTTAGACGTGATTTGGGATGGTTTGGAACTGTTGATGCTCAACAGTTGCTGGTGCAAGGTTATAGGTCTCACATTTGCAAGAACCTAGTCGCAATTGCGAGCCTCGCATTTGTGATGTCAGGCTCACAAATGCGAAGAGGGAGCTGGGGGCTATGTATCGCTTTTGCGATGATTTCCTTTGCATTTGCAGACTGGGATGACTCCGTATTTGCGACCCTTTAGTCGCTTTTGCGATGAGTGGGATTTTTGACTGCATTTGAGATGGCTGAGGACCTCGCAAATGCGAGGGTTCTATCGCATTTGCGACTTCTGTGGGTCTGATGCACTGATCACATTTGTGATCAGTATTTCGCATTTGCGGACATCGCAATTGCGAAGAATAGTTCACTATTGCGGCATCTGCAGTTGGATAAAAGATGGAAGATCGTGACTTAGCTCATTGTACACCAGTTTTCAATCTTAAACACTCTAAAGGCGATTTTGAAGAGGATTTTTTCCCCAAATTCTTTGGTAAGCAACTTTAACTAATTTTCAATCAATTTCAATTACTTTTCCATGAATTTTAACATCAAATCCATGAATTTCAAGGTAGAAATCAGGAGTTTTGGGTAGAATTTAGGGATTTTACAAAACTGAGATTTAGACCTCTAATTGAGGTCGGATTTCGAAACAAATCACATACTCGGGCTCGGGGTGAATGGGTAATCAGGATTTGGTCCAAATCTAAAATTTCGACCAAGCAAGCCCGGGGTTGACTATTTAAAAAATGATCAAAATTGAACTTTTTCATTCATAGGTAGTTTCTAAAGTTTGATTTGAATTGATTAATCGATAAGTGGCTAGATTCGGTTGGTTTGAGGGCTTGTTCGGAAGGTAAAGTCGTGATTGATTGTTGATTTGATTGTGAAAAGAGGTAAATGTCGTGGTTAACCTTGACTTGAGAAAATTAGGACTTGATTTGTCTATTTGCTACTTGATTTTATCTGTGGGGACGGCGTATGTCCAAGGTGACGAGTGTACTTACGTTGTCATGAGTTAAGCATGCGGGATGGGTTTCTAATTGTGTATTTTAACTACATCATACATTCTTTTGCTCAGTGCTACTAGTCATATCATGCCCTCATTGTTACTTGCCCTTATTTGTTAAATAGTTGTCTTCCTTGTTACATGCCCTCTTTTAATGCATGTTTCGTGCACCCATACTTTCACTTGTTGTCTGTTTTTACCTGTTCTATGCCTTTAATTGTCTATTTTCCTTTACTTGCTTTTATTTCGCTTCGGTTTATTATATTGGTTTGCTTTAGAGTATTTACTTATTTTGGTTCTTATGTGGAGAGCTACACCATAGTTGTTTGTGGTATTGATATTATTTGTTGGGATCGGGTTGCATGCCGCAACGAATATTGATATTATTGTTTGGGATCGGGTTGCATGCTGTAACGGATATTGATATGTTGCTTTGGATCGAATTACGGGGCGCAACGGAGAAGATATATTATGACTGTTCGTATCAGTATTGTATTGTGAATTTGAGCATAGATGATATTCTTGGATCCTCTGTCATGCATTTGTTGTTCCAATTTTCATGTTAACTGTTATTTCCTCTATTCTCCTATTGTTGCTATTTATACTCGAACAAGTTTATAGTAAGTGCCTTGTTATAGCCTCGTCATTATTTCGTCGAGGTTAGACTCACACTTAGAGAGTACATGGGTCGGTTGTACTCATACTATACTTCTGCACTTCTTTTGCATATTCTGGTGTTGGTTCCAACAGCATTTAGTGAGGCTTGCTCAGATCGTCATTTATCAGGAGACTTGAGGTAGAGCTGCACGGCGTTCGCAGACCCTGGAGTTCCTTTCTTATCTTTTTACTGTTTACTTCATTCGGACAATTGTATTTTATTTCGGACCTTGCTCGTAGTATTTTTAGTAGCTCATGTACTGATGACATCTGGTTCCGAGATGAGACTAGATAGCATGTTTGGAGTTTATTATACATTTTGAAGTTTTACAGCTTTACCTTCTCATTAATATTCTTTTAAAATTGCTATAATGAATATTGTGTAGCTAATGTTGGCTTGCCTAGCAAGTGGACGTTAGGCGCCATCACGGCCTCATAATTGGGATTTCATGATAATTTTTATGGAGCTTGGACTTGAGGTAAGTTGATTAAAACTTATTCTTCTTGAGGGATTTTCTCTAAAATCATATTTGAGTTATTACGTGAATTTATTTGTAAATTTACATCCGTACTTGTGGGGACAAGCGAGAAAGGACGTCACCATATATTTTGAGTTGTGTTGTATAAAGAAGGTCTTGTTGTTTTATAATTGAAAAATCTTGTTCCTAAAGATTTGATGGCAAATGATGCTTGATGAACACATTATAAATTTCTTTTAAATTTATGTATTAAAAAGAATATAACATATTTGAGTGCTAAAAATGTATTTTCATGAACAGTATTTCTTTTATAACTTGATTAATTGTCACGATCCAATTTAGGATCACGACCGGCACTTCGGAGCAAGTGCCCCCAAGTAAGCCTCATCAGTATCTTACAGAAAATCGGATAGAGTTTTTCTTGTTTTTGGACTATCCAAAAGTTTTTCTATCTCAAAATCAGCAATCAAAAATCCTAATATCAATCCCAACACCAATAACTTTATCAATTAACCAAAATAAGTCTCAACCATTAATAATCAACCCACTAACAACCAGAAATACTAATTTATCTTCAAATCAGATAAGAAAGTGCAATACTTAACATAAGTCTATAATAATGAAAGAATACTTATGACACTAAAAGAATTGACTATGGAGCGACTCTAAGAGTTCAAAGAAAAGACCATAACAATAAATAAAATCTTAGCCCACGCAAACAAGTGCGGGGCTCACCAAGAACTATCAACTTGTGCGCTCTAATTAACAAAATCGTCGCCTGCATCAACTGCTGTCTCTATAAAAAAATAGCAGGGAGTGAGTCGCTGGCTCAGTGAGTTATAACACTTAACCAAAACCGATTTTTTAATTGGGGACAAGTCAGAAAACATGATAGTATATCAAATAGAAACTATCATAAGAATGCCCTTTCTAAAACGGTAAATATAAACAGTCTATTCATGTGTTTTCTGTAACAAAAATCAACTTAAAAAATCAGTAATAAACTCGGTAAATACTGTGTCATAGCAAATCTTTATGTTTGGGAGATTTCCAAGAAAAAATCATGTAATCTGTATCACTGTGGGGACTCCTTCGTAAAAGGGGTCAAATATAAATGTAGGTCCCTACTCGAGGAAAAACTATAACTATATGCTGGTTCTACCTTTCCACTAGCGAGGGGTATAACTGTAATCATTAATCTGTAACTACAAGGTGCCCCATGTCTAACTAACCCGCCGTTAGCTACGGGATCCTTCAAAGTCTCCTCCCATTTATACTTTTCTTTGTAAACAGTAAACATTTACATGGAAGCATTTTCAAAATAGAACAGGGCATTTCAATTCTTTTCAAATCATGTAATCCAATTTCGGTAACGATAATGGTATCTCAAGTAACAATAAAATATTCTAGTAATAGTGAGAACCTTTTAAATAATTGTAAACATCTCAAGTAAACTATTCAGTACCATATCAAGTAAAGGAGTTGTCCCATATGAAATTTCAAACATTTGGTAACACATTTTATTTCAAAAATATAGTATAAATCATGTAGGTTATAAAAACAAAAATTGCGGTAAGATTACTACTAAAGATACTCGTGCCGAAATACCAAACACGTCACCTCAAGCAATCTGTAGGACCACCTTCAATCAATCTATAATCACATTATATTGATCTAGTGTTAACTTACTTATATGAGTTAATTCATAACTAATTCAAAATATCCCACTCTTAAGGTTTCAATGTTTGATTCTCAATTTGTCAAGTTGAATTTTGTCTATGCCTTTGAAAATACTCCTCTGCCTTAATTGTATTTATTACGATCCAAAATCTAACTAGTCGTGATGGCACCTACCCAACCCGCTAGGTAAGCCAATTAACAACCATCCAATTTAATGAGATTTATTAAGGGAAGAAATGGTAATACATGTTCTTTTATACAAAAAGTTTCCCTAGGACTAGTAGTACAAATCATGAGTTTTTAAGATTTAGATTTTTACAAGACTGAACTGAAATAATTACAACATCTATTTGAAATGTAAATGAATAGAATTTGAATCTAATGATACCAAGGACAAGTGATAGCCATAACTAGAACACAAGTACATCTTCAGATCCAGCTCCCCCCGTACGCAGCAACATCAGCATCCAACATCCGCATGCAAGGTATAGAAGTGTAGTATGAGTACAACCGACCCCATGTACTCAATAAGTAAGAAACTTAACCTTAGGTTGAAAATAGTGATGAGATGGAATAAAGATCGAAGTCTAACACCAATATCCAACAACAGTTCATAATAACATAATAAAAGTGCTGAAAGAAACAACTCAGAGATAAATGCTCAGCTCGTTCACAGTTCCGGATAATAGGCATACTTTTCGAAGATGTCAGGGAAACTCAGTTCTTTTCACCAAATCACCAGAGATATGAGTAAGTATGAAAATTGTAATATTTTCCAAAAATCTTTCAACAATAATTAACATGTTTCATTTCCAGGTAGCATGAGGAAAGTACATCTCTATACCTACATGTCAATATGCAAGTAAAATCATGAATGTCACCAAAACCGGGTAGCATGATGAAATGCATCTCTATGCTTATATATCAAGTACGCATGTCAAATGCAATGCATCTCAGTGATGAAATCATGTACTCACACTCTCAGAATACTCAAGCTCACTATCTCGTATTCTCTCTCATGCTCAATACTCAGCACACTCAGTCACTCAGTACTGTACAGGGCAGATCCAGCCCAAACATAAATAAATCCAACGCAGATCTAGCCCAATGCAAATGAATCCAGGGCAGATCCAGCCCAAAATCCATAGCAACTACGCCCACTGTGGATGTGCAGACTTCGGAGGGGCGATTCACCCCAAGCGCCATAGTAAGCCAAATCCTTGCATGAATTAATATAGCCTGTTATGGCATGCAGTCGATCCCATAAATATCACTCACAACAGTCTCTCGACCTCACTTAGTCATCAATCTCTCCAGTCTCTCAAGCTCACAAGAATCATGATAATCAGCCCAAACAGTGATGATATGATGTTTAAATAAAGGACAACAGTGACTGAGATATGATATGCAAATAATAGGTATGACCGAGTATAAATTTCAAATTAAGCAATTAATTCAACGTGTAACACGACCTATGTGGGTCCCAATAGTACCAGCATGTGGCCTAAGCATGATTTCTAACATGAATCACAGCTCAATTACTCTAGCACATAGAGATTTCACGGTTACAGATAATATTAAGTAACTACACAGTACCACACAAACAACCGAGTCTGATTCACAAGGTGCACGCCAACACGCCCGTCACCTAGCATGTGCGTCACCTCAACACCAAACACATAACACGTATATTCGGGGTTCATATCCTCAGCACCAAGTTTAGAAGTGTTACTCACCTCGAACAAGCAAAATTCAATACCGAGCAAGCCAAACGATGCTCTAAAAATGCCATCCCCCACGTACCGATCTCTGAACGGCTCGAAACTAGCCAAAAGAAACTCAAATACATCAAATAAAGCCCAAGGAAACAATTATAAATGATAAAGGTCGAATCTTAAATCAAAAGCCCAAAGTCAACCAAAAAGTCAAACTCGGACCCATGCCTCGGAACCCGACAAAACTTATAAATCCGATAACACATTCAATTACGAGTTCAATCATACAAGTTTCATTCAAATCCGACTTCGAATAGATGTCCAAAACTCAAAAATTCACTCTATGAAACTTTAGACAAAACCCCCTAATTTCTCTCTTGAAATCCTCAATCAAATGCCAAAAACGAAGATAGATTCATGAAATAAAATCAAAACCGAGTAGAGAACACTTACCCCAACCCATATGGTGAAAATCGCCTAAAAAATCGCTTAAATCCGAGCTCCATAGCTCCAAATATACAAAAGTGGCTGAAACCTCCGAAATAGAGTGCTTTATAATCACTGGGTGAATTAGCGAATCGCGATCGCGGAAATATTCTCGCGATTGCAAAGAAGGAAAAACACTACCCAGAAAAGACCCTATGTGATCGCGCACAAAGCTTCGCTAACGCGAAGAACAACAAGATTGTCTCCAACAAATACCCTACGCGATCGCGAATTAACCATGCGAATGCGAAGAACACATGCGCCCACACTCTGCCATCGCGTCCAATATTATGCGAACGCATTGAAGAAGATTCCAATTCCAGCTCTCAGCTCAGCCCTATGCAAACGTGATACCCAATGTGCGAACGCATACAGTCTTCAACACCAGGCTACGCGATCACATCTGTCCAATCGTTATCGCGAATAAGAAATAGCCCAACTCCATTTTCCCTCTACGCGATTGTATTTCCTAATCCGTGATCGCATAGAACAATCGAGGCACCAGAAACCAAAACATACCAGCAATGGAAACATAAAGAAAAATAGCCCGAAATCAATCTGAAACACGCCCGAGCCCCTTAGGACCATGTCTGAACATCCCAACAAGTCTCGTAACATAACACAGACCTACTCGAGGCCTCAAATCACGTATAGCAACATCAAAACAACGAATCGCACCTCGAATCAAACTTAAATGAACTTTGAAATTTCAATTTCCAAAACCCATACCGAAACATATCAAATCAACCTGGAATGAACCCAAATTTTGCACACAAGTCTCAAATAACGTAACAAAGCTATTCCAATTCCCGGAACTACAACTCCCAAGTCCAAAATCACCAATCGGACCTAATAGAACCATCGAAACTCCGTTCCGGGGTCAAATTCACGAAAGTTAAACTTGGTCAATCCTTTCAACTTTAAGCTTCAAACATGAAATTCATCCTTCCAAATAACCTGAAAGGCGAAACCGACAATTCACACAAGTAATAATACATCATATGGAGCTACTCATGCCTCAAACTATCGAGCGAAGTGCAAATGCTCGAAACGACCGGTCAGGTTTGTCACATTCTTCCCCACTTAAATATATGTTCGTCCTCGAACGTGCCAAGAGTTGTTCCTAAGCTGTCAAATCACTGTGTAACCTCATCACACACATACCCGGGGGTGATCCCACGTCACCCTACTCCATATAGGCCCGAAAACACTACATAACCGAAGATCATTACTTCAACCTTAGGTCGTAAACCTCATAATCCAATTTCCAATATCCGGAATTTCTTATAAGACCCAAACCTCGCACCTACACACTATGTAAGTCTGAACAAGCTATATCAAGCCATAATCATAACTCAAGACTTAATCACATGGTATACCACACAACTTGCATACTCGTAGCAATAATTCTCGATCACAGTAGCTGCTCAAAACAAATCCAATACTGGTAATAACCTCATATCAAATAAAACCTCATTCAAAACCTTCGTACACTGCTTATGATGAAAGAAACACGCAGAAACTCATAACCACTTATCAGATCAACAAGTCATGGAGCTCCTTCTCCTTCGACAAGAACTATAGCCAATTTCTAAGCCGATCAGCGACATTATCCTTCCAAATATACCGCAAACAAATCCAATAGCACCCATTCTAGGTCCAATGACCCCATCTCATCAAACACAACCATTCTATTGACATGCCACACCAATACAACCCTAAGCCACAAACCGTGCAATCTGTGCACTAATAAGCAACAGTTCAAATGTACTCAATATTAGAAAATGACCCAAATAAGAGAACTTTCCTGCAAGCTCAACAAGTACCACCACAACCCAATGCTAAGAACCCACCACACATAGTAGGACCAAGACACATGAATCTAACACAAGGGATAATATCCTATCATAACCTAGCTGCAATTACGTGACCCATCCAAACATCGATCCATATGAAATACCTTGAGCCCCAATGCTCAAATCAACAACCATAGACAATTCAACACAATGCCATTTCATAACTAAAAAGCTGTACAGAAAAATCGAGCTATCCAAACGCTTTTCGTGTAGTGCGATAATGGTGAACAGTAACGGCGTCACACCTTAATGGCCACAACTCCACCGTTCGGTGGTGAAAAGCCACTGGACCAAGCACAAAAAAGTGCCTTAACATAATCAACTCAATTGCCGCAACATTGCAAAAAATGATTTCTGCAACTGTTGGTCCACCACCTGTTCGAGAAAATGCAAAATCCAATTCTACTGACTTAATTGTGGTACAAAGTGATGAAGGTGTTTCTAACTCCAGCCAATTAAAGCATCCTCACATTCAATCGAGCAGCATTCCCACTATATCAGGTAACAATCCCCGCCAAAACAATAATTTAAATCCTTTGCTTCCTGTTACTAGTTTAGCTATTGTAGATACTCAGTTTAGAGATGAAGCACCTACTGTCTTACCATCACAACAACCCCAACTAAATCCAAACCATCACACTGTTAACCCCTACCACACAACCACAGGCAGAAAATAAAACTGCACCACCATCCTCTGTACCAAAAAACTAGCATAACACCAGCAACAACAACCTTCCTAAAGTGTCATCCAACTTTGATAAGCCCAGTCACACCAAATCCCCCATACCATAGTCAACAATCAAACAAACTCAACCCAGCACCAACACCAAAAGCCAAACTCAGGACACTATCCCTAAGGCCAAACAACTGAACAACTCCCTTACCCCACCACCACTCATAGTCACTCAATCATATGTATCCAAATTGAGAGCAAGATATGAAGCAGAAATTGAACCTATAGAGTTCACACCACCTAGGATCACAACAAAGCAAGGTCAACCAGTTGTGATCTTCAGCAGAAATGACTACATGGTCAAGCTTGCAGTCAGGTGCAAATACACAATTGTTGGAAAGTTCTCCAATACCATGCCTAGAATGGAGGTTATCAGAAAAATCTTTGTCACTCAAACTAAATTGGAAGGTGGAGTAAAGATAGCACACTTCAATGATAGGACTGTCTATATAGACCTAGACAATGAGTATGATTATGTCACTATATGGACTAGGCAATTTATGTACATACAGGGCCAAATGATGAAGCTTGAGGCCTAGACACCTACCTTCAATCCAACTGAAGACTCTCCTATAATTCCACTATGGGTTTTCATCCCTGAACTACCTTGGCATTTCTACTACATGAAGATCCTCAGTGTGCTGCTATCTTCTGTTAGGAAAGCTTTACACTTAGACTTGGCATCATTTCAAAAAACAAGAGGGAGTGTGGCCAAAGTCAAGATGCAGATTGATCTTACAAAACCTAGACTACATCATATGTGGTTAGGATTTAATGAGAACCAAAATGTAAATGGTGATGGACAATGGATGGAAGTGCAATATGAAAACATTCCTGATTACTGCATGTACTGCAAACACTTGAACCATACTTCACATTCTGTCTAGTTAGAATCAAAGATGAAGAAAACAAAAGGAAAAAGGGCTTTGTCACACAGGAAGGCATCAGGGAAAGTCAAGAGCAAAATCTTTTTGGGGAAACTTTAACAAGCCAGAACCAAGGACAACAACAAAAAGAATAGCAACATAAAGAAGCCAATACTACACCTCAACAAAGTCCTCAGGAACACCAAACATCAGGGGTCACTCCTTCAAACAATAAATGGCAAAATCAGAAAAGGAAGTATTTGAAGGGACAACAACAACAGAAAAAGAAGCAATACCAAACATTTGCACCAAAGCAAACCTCAGATAAGCAGTCTCAGGTAATTGAGAACTCCAAACAACAGAAGGCTAAAACAGGTATGATAACCTCTACCTCTAATAATCCTCCAGTTTCCCTGGAGAATGGTGTTGATTCTATGGCTCAGAACCCTCTCTCTTCACATTCTCTTGTTAAGGTTGACTCTGTGAATACTGCTGAAGTTATTGGAGGAAAGGAGAATTGTCAGAAGAAAAACTTAACCATGCAAGATGGGGATCCAAAAAGGGTGGGTATTCCTCATGTTTTGCATGAGTATGCTTTAGCACCTTTGATTGACCATAGGAATGACTCTAGAACCCCTGGTACCACTGGAACACAATCAGATAAAGCTCATGATCGTGATGGGCATTATGATAATGATCACTATGAAGAAGAATAACTTGTAGGCAAAAGAATGGCCAAAGTCAAAGGTCATGTTATTTCTGATGCTCACACTCAACCTACAAGATAGAAGAATAAATCGAGTCATAAAAAGAGAAGAACTCTCCAAAGGAAAAATGCAGGCACGAGTATAGTTGAACAATCAGAGGAACCTCCTGATAAGGCTCCTGAGATCAACCTTCAATCACCACCCCCAATGACAAGGCATCCTCCAAACCATGAGGAGAATTGTCAACTTGGTAATGGAGATGACACTCACATGGCAGTGGCACATTATGACAAAGATAAGCTTCCCAGCACAAACACACCTACAGAAAATCTTGAACCAGACCCAGGGAGTCAGTCTGCTCTGATGATGAATCAATGCTCTTTCAACAGACATTCAACTTCAGGTCAGGAAGATGATAAGTACAGACCTATACCGTCTGAGGATAAGTTAACTAGGGATTCTGAAGTGGATGATGAGCTTAGTGATGGTATTGATGAAGATTAGCATTGTGACCTCATATTGGCAGCAGTTAATGGTGCTTCTGAACAGGATAGTGTCAAACTTTCTCATGAGAATCCTTCTAGAATGAGACCTTCACCTAGACTTACCAAAAGCAAAGCTACTTCAAGCAACAGTAATCTACCAAACTCAAAACCCCCCACTATTCCTAAATGATTAGTACAATCACTTGGAATGTTAGAGGTATCAGAACCTCTAGAGCTATTGAGAGACCCAAAACACTAAAACAAATCCATAAACTTTCCTTCATTGCTTTGTTGGAACAATTCCTAGAAAACTCTCACCTTCATTTCTTCAGAATTCAGCTTTCTATGAAACGAGCTGCTACCAATGTCAATAACAAAATTTGGCTCTTCTGGGATCAAGATTTCACTGGCACTCTTCTGGATCAGGATGAACAGTAGATGACCATTGAACTGAAGCATGTTGCAACTTGGTGAAATTATTCAGCTTACAGCCGTGAATGCCAAATGCAAACCTGCATTGAGAGCTCCACTCTGGGAGAACCTGATACATAAGTCTACCATATGCAATACTCCTTGGTGTGTAATTGGGGACTTCAATGTAATTGCTTATATTGGGGAAAAGATTGGGGGAATTCCCTACCAGATGAACAAAAGTATTGACTTTCTAAGCATGATTAAGGATTGTGGACTGATTGAACTAGGCATCTATAGACCTAGATACACTTGGTCTAATGGAAGGGGTCCACGCTCTATTATGTGGAAAAGATTAGACAGAGATTTAGTAAATGACAATTGGCTAAGCTCCTTTCCTGCAACTACCATCACTCACTTGGCTTCAACTGGCTCAGATCATTCTCCTTTTTTGATGAAGATGAATGTGAGACAAGATTCAATTAAGAAACACTTTAGATTCCTCAGCTGTTGGGTGAAGAATGAATCCTTTATGCCTCTAGTTCAGGAAGTGTGGAATGATCCTGTCAATGGAAGTGCTATGTGGATTTTTCACCAAAAGCTCAAGGTTCTTTCTATTGCTTTGAGCAAATAGTCCAGACAACAATATGGTGACATATTTCAGAAACCCAAAGAATTTGAACAAAAGGTCAAAGAAGCAGAAGAAAATTGGGCAGCATCCAATGATCATGGTGACAGACAAAATTTGCATGATCTACAGGCTCAATACATCAGACACTTGAAATTAGAAAAAGAAGTTCTGAAACAAAAAAACTCAGTTACAATGGTTCAAGGATGGTGATGCCAATTCCAAGTATTTTCATAGCTTGATACAGGGAAGAAGAAGAAAGCTTTATATTCACATAATCAAGGATGAAGATGGGGATTGGATCCAGGGTGATGAAGCAATAGGTGAAGCTGCTTGCAACTACTTTGAAAATCTTTTTACTGAACAAGGGGGCCTCATTAGAGAACATCTTCTATCTTGTACCCATACTATGATCACTCTAGAAGACAACACAAATCTAACCAAGGATCCTACTTTAAGTGAATTAAAGGAAGCTGTTTTCTCCATGAATCCAAACAACGCAGCTTGACCAGATAGAATGAATGGAAAATTCTACCAAGCCTGATGGGATGTTATCAAAAATGATTTTCTCAATGTGGTTCTTGACTTCTTTGGAGGTATTGACATGCCTATATATATGACAAATGCCTGCTTGGTCCTTCTTCCAAAAGTTGAATTTCCTAACTCTTTCATTGAATTCAGACCTATTAGCCTAAGCAACTTCATCAACAAGATCATTTCCAAGCTAATTTGTTCCACGCTTGAACCAGTCCTACCAAACATCATCTCTGCCAACCAATCTGGTTTTGTTAGAGGAAGAAGTATCTCTGAAAATATCATGCTGGCTCAGGAGATTGTCCAAGGCATTAAGAAACCAAACACCGGGGCCAATGTTGTTATCAGGCTTGATATGGCAAAGGCTTATAACAGAGTGTCTTGGAGTTTTACATACATCATGCTTAGAAGAATGGGGTCCAATGAGATGATTATTGACATGATCTGGAGAACCATGTCCAATAACTGGTACTTTGTAGTGGTAAATGGACCCAGGCATGGTTTTTTCAAATCCACTAGGGGTCTAAAACAGGGAGATCCCTTGGCACCATCCCTCTTCATCATTGGGGCAGAACTACTCTCCAGAATGCTCAACAACTTCAACAATGACCAGTTCTTCAATGATTTTTACATGGAAAAAATGGGTCCTCAAGTCGACCATTTGAGCTTTGAAGATGATATTATCATATTCACATTAGGCAGCAGGGTATCCTTACAGAAGATTATGAGAATTTAGGGGACTATGAGACTACTTCTGGCTAGTTGATAAACAAGGCTAAGAGCCACTTCATGACTCCCACTTGTGTTTTCTATTACAATATTCTAGAATCTCTCAAATCACTGGTTTTTACTAAGAAAGAATGACCAATCACATACCTTGGTTTCCCCCTATATATTGGAAGAAAAATAATTCTACACTTCAATGGATTGATATCTAAAATAGTGAGCAGAATCAGAGGATGGCACAGCAGAATGCTTTCTTATGGAGGAAGAACTACTTTGATCAAATATGTGCTGCAATCCCTCCCCATTCATCTACTATCAGCTGTTTCACCACCTAAAACTGTCATGAAACAGTTGGAAAATCTAGTTGCTAATTTTTTCTATGGCATAAAGAAGGATAGAAAAAAATACCATTGGGCTTCCAAGGAGAAGCTATCATATACACAAGAGGAATTGGGTGTTGGTTTTAGAACTATGGTTGATGTTTGTAAGGCTATGGAATTCAAACAATGGTGGCTTTTTAGAACAAATCAGTCTTTGTGGAGCACCTTCTTGTTAGCCAAACACTGTAAAAGATCACACCTAATCTCAAAGAAATGACACTCTGGCCAATAACAAACTTGGAAGAAAATGATGTGTAATAAGAAAGAAGAAGAAGCACACATAAACTGGAGGCTATATTCAGGCAATGCAAGCTTTTGGTGGGACAATTGGCTGGGAACAGGTCCCTTAGCAAGCTATAGAATTGAGGGAGGAAGGCCAGGCAACATCACTGTCTCTCAATTCTGGGATTCTGGAAACTAGGATCTTCAAAAGCTCCACAACCATGCCCCAATCCACAAAATTCCTGACATCATTTAGATCCCAATCCATTATTCTCCTCACACCCATGATAAACCTATATGGGTACTAACTACCTCTGGTAAATTTCACTTGAGCTTCAACATAGTGAATGGTCCCTTTGTATCTGGAGAACCCTCAGAAACAAATTTCCCACTGATGATAGGGTCATTTCCTTTGGTCAACCTACTGTCACTAGATGTGTGCTGTATCAAACCTCAAGTTGAATCAGTAGATTACATTTTCAGTTTGGCAACTTTGTTAAGGTAATATGGAGGCAATTCACCGGTCCAACTGGCTTTCCTTTCCAAGCCATGCCTCTTAGATTGCTTTTGATGAAATGGTGGATGCAGAAGAGCAGGAATAATCACATAAGCTTCTCCTAGATAACCTCCCAATTATCATTTGCTGGAACCTTTGGAAAAACAGATGCAGTGCTAGATATGGCTCCAAGCAATCATCTATGATCAGAGTTCTATTCTCCATCAACTCTGACATCAACCTTCTCCTCAGAGCCACTTATCCTTCCTTTCACTGGCCTCTTCATTGGAATTAACTTTACTCCACAGTTGAAATAATACAACATCACATATGCACATCACAGGTGGCCTTGCACAAACCTGAGGGTGGATTTGTCAAGTTGAACAGTGATGGCAGTGCCCTCAGCAATCCAGGCAAAATTGTTGCAGGTGCAATTATTAGAGATCATCTGGGGAGATTTATCCATGCCATAGCAAGTCCACTTGGAGAAGGAACCAATAACATGGCAGAAACTGAAGTAGCCATTATTGGCATGAAGTGGTGCCTGGAGAATGGCCACTTCAAAGTGCATTTAGAAGCTGACTTGGCACTACTTGTTCATTGGATCAACCATGAATCTGAGCCTCCTTGGAGCTTAGAGATGCAACTGCAAAAAGTGAGTGACCTCTGCTCCCAGTGTCATAAATTCAAATGCTCTCATGTTTATAGGGAAGCTAATTGTCTTGCTGATTCTTTATCTAAGCTCAGCCATGATCTCCCTCAAATCACCCATTTTGAGAACATTCTTGACCTTCTTAGGAAAATCAAAGGTCAAATGAAACTTGACCAAATGAACACCCCAACTTTCAAACATAAGAACACAAGCAAATTTCAGCTTTCATCAAATCCCACTTCCACCTCCAATTCTAATGGATATGGTTGAACATCAGAAATACCTGGGAGCAGACCATACAGTCCAAACACCAAAGTTCTGGAGCAGCAATTTCAATCATACCAGCTTGCTCAAACTCTTTAGGAAAAGGGATATGACACTCTATTTTCATCTAACAGTTTTTTCCTCTTTTGCAGGTGAATTCACTGATATCTTGCCTTGTCTACTGCTTCCTTTTCAGTGTGTGGTATCAACACCTTTAGTGTTGCTAGAAATCAATCAATGGATAGGAGCAGGCATATGGTGCCATCTCTATGGGTACACTTGGATTCCAAAACATCAGCAACACAAACAAAAGCATCAACTCCTAAGGACACACACACATACACCTTCCATGCCCTCTATCAGAAGAAACACAAACACAACAACACAAACAACCTCATTACCCATATCTGCAACTCAGGCCCACACCAAACAACCAGGAATGCAGTTGTACACCACACTATCATCACAAAACTACTACCATCCAGCAATCCAAATCACCTTCCACGTTTCCAAAAACCAAAACACCACCACCATACTGGCATTTCTTCAGGGCCCAGTAAACACAAGAACCTGGATGCCCACCCATTTGACAGAAATGTCATGTTTTTCTCTAACCATGGTTTTTCTTTTGCAAGTACCTATTGTTTAAAACAATTGACATACCTTCAATGTGTGGTATTAGTACTTACAGTGCTCATCCTATTGAGGGTGTACCAATTGACTAAAGCTAGTAGCATTACAAGATTAAGCATAATCAGCTCCAATACCTACTTAAAGGATTCACATCAACTCACCAACACCAGCTTCCTGAAATCCACCCTAGCAGCTGGTATCTACAGAACAAATCTACCCCTAGAAACCATAAGAACCTGGGGACATATATCATCACCTCCATTCAGTGTTCAAAGAGCAGCAACTCATAATACTTGCAGCTCACTGCTGACAATGCCTGCAACTCCATAAAGTTGAACACTGACCAACCCAAGAACCTTTTATTTCTAACTTATTTGTTGCTTTTTGCAGGTATAAGAGATAGGTTCAAATATTGATGCATTTGCAAAGTGTGGTATTAGCATCTTGGATGCTCCATCTCTTGCAAGTGTACCAATTACCTTGGGCTTGTCACAAGGATTCTGCAAATTTGTCAAAACAGACAAACATTTATGGCAGGATCCTTCAGAAAATCCTCATGTTTTTCAACCCACCTATATAGCTTGTTACACCAACATGCAGCTCTCAGAAGGACACTACTACACACACCAGGACCTCAACACCTAATCTCCAACATCCAGCACCTTATTCTTCAACTTATCAGCAGAAAGTTCCTGCTCAAATGGATACGTTCATACACCAGCACCAAACTGCTTCCTCTGTAGGCACTCAGCAGGACACACCTAGGGGCCCAAACCTAGTTATCCTCCACTTCCCTATCAGCTCACAGAAGCAGAAGTTTATAGAATGCAGCAGCTCACTCAGGAAGGATGCTGCGTATGAAAGTCCTTACTCCAGATCACCAGTTAAACCTGCCTGCTTCAAAGTATTCTGGATGAAAGAAGCAAGCATCTGCTCATTCTCTTTTGTCGAAAACATCATACAACAGTTCTGCCCAGTTACATGGGTCAATTTGATAGCTATCTTCAACTTGGCTTTCTTTGGCCTCGCTGTCAGAGCCAAGTTGAAGATAGTTTCTAGCACAATCGACTATTTTTTGCCATACTCCATTAGAAGAATCTACATTTACTCTAGATGTAGGTCTTGTTGTATATGGAAGATGACCTTCCTACTCATTTGTTTAGTTGATTTAGGATCATTTCTGCATTTTTGTATAGTTCACCTAGGCTCACTTCACATTGTTTTTTGTATACACAATTGCCTATCACTTAAGGATAGGCAATTGGTACATCATCATAGGTCTAACTCATTAAAATTTTCAGGATTCACTTGGTCGTCATGTTTGGATGACCATGTGTATATCCGTCATACTTTTGGAGGTAAGGTTCATGTCCCCCCTCCTTTGTTATACTTTATATATATATATATATATATATATATATATATATATATATATATATATATATATATATATATATATATATATATATACTAGGCACAATGCCTAGTGAAATTTGCCACAAAAAAAAATAGGCAATTCGATGCCAAATACACAAGTGCATGACCATACCTATGGAGAAGCAAACAACACAGTATACCACAGCCCGGAAAGACCATAACCAAGGAGCAATCAACCATTCCACACCCCAATCACCATCTCGCTCGAATTTCGCTATAAGGCCCGAACAGAACCGCACCATATGTGTATATAACCAACGAATCA
This sequence comes from Nicotiana obtusifolia, assembly GCA_002018475.1. Taxonomy (NCBI): domain Eukaryota; kingdom Viridiplantae; phylum Streptophyta; class Magnoliopsida; order Solanales; family Solanaceae; genus Nicotiana; species Nicotiana obtusifolia. The sequence goes on from MCJB01049730.1 coordinate 192,581, forward strand.
CAACCCTTAGTAGCATGGAAGAGTAACACATAGAACATATCAGATACGAGTAAAATCAATTCTAACTGAATGGAACATCCCTCAATAATAGTAGTACGGCGTCAACAAATCCTACTCGTTGTATAATACACATCCTCATTGGGCCTACCAATGGGCCCCAAATTGACTCTGATAGTCCACAGATAGATATATAACCCTCCGAAAGTCCACAATGACCTAAACATGACACATACTATCATCTCGCTAGATTTGGCCACATTTTCACAGTCCACAACCATGAAACAGTCTGTTTCTGAGAACTCCCAGTCTCCAAATCCACAGAATGCACGAGTCACCATATTTGATCCCAACTCCATCACCCGAATGTCTAATACATCTCTCATACATGATCATCCCACGAGGAATACTTCTATAATTCTTCTGTGCCACATAATAAAATTTGAATATCAGCAGTTGATCAACCAGGCGGGTACCGATTACCTATGAAGCATACGTCAGTCAGAACACATTGTGCCTTCTGAAATGCGCACCCTTCTCAGGAATTACCAATTAGTGCCAACATTTGAAATCGTTTGTGCTGCATAAACCCATGACCTTACTTTTGGAACTGAATTGTATACTTGCACATGCAAGTCTCAATCCCACACAACACACCGCATCTATCATGCCATCATATGAAAAGTACAGGATTCTCATAATCAATCCCTGAGTTACAAGTAGAATACATATCTGATTAGCTAAAGACCTTCCATTTGATCCCATCCAGTAGAAAATCACAATACTCAACATGCTTCTCATGCCGATAGGAAATATCCATCTCAAATCGTGGTAGAAACCATCGAGAACCCTCCAAAACCCATTTGCACATAATCAAATCATTAGAACTGAATCTCTCTAACTCAATCAAGCCACATCAAGTCTCCAAAACCCAAGTGCATTGCCACAAAACACATAGAACCTCACCACATCACACGTACCTAAAGAACCGACCACAACCATTACCGTGCTGATCCAACCTATTATTAAGCTGTCCTACTTCTCCGAGTTTCTTCTGAATTGCGTTCAAGTTGATACTTCTCCTTGCCAGAACACCCCGATCCTTACCCAAAACTCACCATGCTAACATAAACTGCACGCCTTAAAACCCATAAGCCGTTGTATTCCCTATTAAGCACCCCAAAAGTATCACAACTGAGGCACCCACACTGAAGTAACCTTCTGAGAGCCTAAAGTCGTTTCCATCACCTTCCTAATACTGAAATGTATAATCCAGAATGATATAGAAATACCGCGAATCTCGGCACCATCTAATGTAAATCTCAAATTCCAGCCATATACAAATCCGAAAAATTCTCAATTTCTACATATAAATCTTGAACCCATTAGAACCTTCTCGAGAATCATTTACTCTGCTCAAATCCCAATTGCACCACCCCCAAACGGGCCGAACGACCTGTGCCCCATTACCACGACAACACCTAAGGAAGTAACCCCTTCTTAACACACCCGAGAAAACTCCTACTCCATGCGCACTACATCCGTCATGAATAACAACTCAAATCATTCCATGATTTCCATCTACCGATAAAGTGTAATATGACCCGTATTCAGAAATTTCCTTACTCAAGTCATCCTCGATCTCAACCTCTGCAAGTCATAACTGATTCATAAGTATGCCTCCAACCGAAACCAGTACAACACATAACCATGCAATCTGATCATCGATAACAGACTCCTCCACTTGGCTCAAAGCTATAGATCAAAACACGCGATAACTCACAATGTCCATACGCTATTACTGCTATGGTACTGCCGTGAGGTTCAACTAAATCCTCCAAAAACCCATGTAACACAATTCATATAATACCTCAAATCATCTACAAATCTCGTACTCACCTTTGTGACGGTCAAGTCAACCATTAAAATGATCCAACCTCAAATCGCACAAATATAACCCACTGGTAGGAAAGGAAGCCTCCACACAACATTATAAGGATCTCACATCCGTAGGTTACCTCACAGGTTATAATCCACCCACTCAGCCTCAAATTGATATCTTTCCATACCCTTTCACAGTCACAACCACTATGCAATTACTTAATAAAACATTTCTCGTCACATTCAAACCACCTAAATCAAGCACCCAATAGTCCTCTTCACAACTCAATAAAACATTTCTCGTCACATTCAAACCACCTAAACACATTTTGTCATCATATTATACTCATCATATAGTCATCTAACCACTCATCAAGCCACAAATTCCACTCATAGGGATGCTACCGAACATATAAGTCCAAAAATATGTGCTTACACAACCGAAATCCTCGTGCTCAAGCTACAGTCAAAACCCGGCCTCAAGTCCTCCAGACTGACCCGTCATCAGCACACAGAAATCACACCTCGCACCTCATCCATAGAATCACAAGCCGTCGATATAAAATTGATACCGAGCACTCACATGCGCATACGAATACGTAGAAGAGATTCAAATAGTTACGCTTCAAGTTGAACCAATACCGCATGATAAGGAAAGAAAGATGGAAATTTATCCCAAATGCCTTGTAGCCTCCGAAGATAGGTATGGACGTCATCATACCGATCCGCAAGACTCTACTAGACACTTGCTCATGACTCATCGAACCTGTGAACCTAGAGCTCTGATACCAACTTGTCACGATCCAAAATCTAACTAGTCGTGATGGCACCTAACCCAATTCGCTAGGTAAGCCAATTAACAACTTTCTAATTTAATAAGATTTATTAAGGGAAAAAATGATAATGCATATGCTTCAATACAAAGAATTTCCCAAGAACTAGTAATATAAATCATGAGCATCGAAGATTTAGGTTTTTACAAGACTGAACTGAAATAATTACAACATCTGTTTGAAATTAAATGAACAGAATACGAATCTAATGCTACCAAGGACCAGTGATAGCCATAATTGGAACGCATGTACATCATCAAATCCATCTCCCCCCGTACGCAGCAACATCAGTATCCAACATCTGCACGCAAGGTGCAAAAGTGTAGTATGAGTACAACCGACCTCATATACTCAATAAGTAACAAACTTAAACTTAGGTTGAAAGTAGTGATGAGCTATAACAAAGGTCGAAGTCCCAACAACAATATCCAACAACAGTTCATAATAACACAATAAAAGTGCTGAAAGAAACAATCAGAGATAAATGCTCAGCTCGCTCACAGTTCCGAAAAATAGGCATGCTTTTCGAAGATGTCAGAAAAACTCATTTTTTTCACCAAATCACCAGAGATATGAGTAAGTCTGAAAACTGTAATTTTTTACAATAATTAAGATGTTTCATTTTCAGGTAGCATGAGGAAAGTATATCTCTATACCTACTAAGTGAAATTATGAATGTCACCAAAATCGGATAGCATGAGGAAATGCATCTCTATGCATGTATCTCAAGTACGCATGTCAAATGCAATGCATCTCAGTGATGAACTCATGTACTCACACTCTCAAAGTACTCAATCTCACTGTCTCGTATTCTCTCTCACCATGCTCCATACTCAGCACACTCAGTCACTCAGTACTGTATAGTAGATTCAAACCAGGACAAATCCAGCCCAGGGCAGATCCAACCCAAACATAAATAAATTCAGGGCAGATCCAACCCAATGCAAATGAATCCAGGGTAGATCCAGCCTAAAAATCCATAGCAAGTGCGCCCATTGTGGACGTGCAGACTCCGGAGGGGGAGATCCAGCCCAAGCGCTATAGTAAGCCAAATCTTAGCATGAATCAATAAAGCCTGCTGCGGCGTGCAGTCTGATCCCATAAATATCACTCACAACAAGCCCTCGGCCTCACTTAGGCATCAATCTCCCCAGTCTCTCGAGCTCACAAGAATCATGATAATCAGCTCAAACAGTGATGAATGATGTATAAATAAAGGACAACAGAGACGAAGATATAACATGCAAATAATAGTTGTGACTGAGTATAAATTTCAAATTAAGCAATTAATTCAATATGTAACATGACCTTTATGGGTCCCAAAAGTACCAGCATGTGGCCTAAGCATGATGTCTAACATGGATCACAGCTCAATATCTCTAGCACGTAGAGATTTCATGGTTACAGATAAGATTAGGTAACTACACAAAACCACAGAAACAATCGAGTCATGATTCACACGGTGCACGCCCACATGCCGTCACCTAGCATGTGCATTACCTCAATACCAAACACATAACACGTATATTTAGGGTTCATACCCTCAACACCAAGTTTAGAATGTTACTCACCTCGAACAAGCCAAATCCAATAGAGCGTAACGACCCGACCAGTCACTTTGAGTATCTTAGCCCGGATCCCCTAATTTATGCTTTCTCTATATTATATTACGGTTACTTGACTCGATAGGGTGTTTGATTTTCCAAGTAAGATGGGACACATGGTCCCTGAGTTGGAAGTTTAAGTCATAGAAGTTGACCGTAGTTTGACTTGTGTGAAGATGACTCTGGAATGGAGTTTTGACGGTTCCAATAGCTCCGTAGGGTGATTTTGGACTTAGGATCATGTCCGGATGTTGATTTGGAGGTCCGTAGGTCGTTCTGACGTGATTTGGCAGAAGTTGGAAGTTGGAAGATTTTGGAAAGTTTGATCGGGATTGAACTTTTTAATATTGGGGTCAGATTCTGATTCCAAAGTTGAAATAGGTCCGTAATGTCAATTATGACTTGTGTGCAAAATTTGGTGTCAATCGGAGTTGTTTTGGTATGAATCGACATTGGTTTCAAAATTCAGAAATTCATAGTTTATAGGCTTGAATTTGGGTTGCGATTCGTAGAATTTGTGTTGTTTGACATGATTTTATCCTCGAGTAGGTATGTTATGTGTTTTGGAGCTTGTTGGTATATACGGACAGGGTATCGGGGGGCCCGGGTGTAAATCAGATGGAAATCGGATCATTTTTGTACTTAGGGAATTTCTCAAGTGCTGTTGTTCTGGTGTCTTCATACCTGCGAAGGGTCTGGCCGCATGTGCGTTCTCGCAAGTGCGCCTTGGTCATCACAGAAGTGGAGGAGCCAGCCCAGACCTGGGTTTGCAGGTGCAGACTTCTTAGCGCAAGCGCGCTTCCGCAGGCGCGGCCTTCTTCTCCGTAGAAGCGGAATTTGAGGAGGCTTGGGACAAGACCGCAGGTGTGGTGTCTTTCTCAGGAGAAGCACGCTCGCAGGTGCGAACCATGGTCCGTAGAAGCAGAGTTTTTAGAATTAAGTATTTTCCGCAGAAGCGACCCAAGGGCCGCAGATGCGAGGATCGCTTGGCAGAAAAGGGGAATTCGAGGGTTTGATTTCATAAATCATTTTGGGACTTTGGGAGCTCGGTTTGAGGCAAAATTTCGAGAGATTTTCAAAGAGGACTTTGGGGTAAGGAATCCTAACCCTTTTTTGATTAATTCCCACAAATCTATTGACAATTTTGTCATTTAATTGGTGTTTTGGAGTTTGAAATTGGGAAAAAAAGGTAGAAGTTCTTAGACTAAATTTTTGAGTTTTGAAACACGAAACAAGGTTGTATTTGAATAATTCTTGTATGCTTGGACTCGATGTCTAATGGGCGTTCGAATTGTATAATTTTGGTCGGGTTCCGAGACGCGGGCCTCGGTCGACTTTTTGGGGCGATTTTTCCATTCTTTGCTAAGATCATAATTTAATTGTTTAAATTAGTTTCCTAAAGTTATATTTATAGCATGAAATTATTTTGGCTAGATTCGAGCTGTTCATAGTTGGAAAATCGAGGGAAAGGCCTTCTAATTAATTGATTTGGTGTGATTTGAGGTAAGTGACTTATCTAACCTTGTGGGAAAAATTTCCCTTAGGATTTGGTATTGGTGTGATAATTGTGATATGCGGAGGCCGTGTGTGCAAGGTAACAAGTGTGTACACAAGCTAAATGTTGAAATTCCGGTTTTAGCTACGTAGTTTCCTTTTCATGCCTTATTTGAGTTACTTTAGTAGGTTGTAGTCATCATGTTTAGCCTAACTTCACATGTCTACTTGTCTTATCTCTTATTTACAATTTGTACTACATGTTTAGTTTAATTACTAGATTTCTTAATCTCGTATTCATTTTTAACTGTGAAATTTTTTACTTGAAATTGCTATTCTTGAAATATCTTACTGTTGAGTTGCAATGGCAATGGTTTCTAATGAGGCAAGGTATAAGTTGTGAAATGTCATTTTACTTAGTTGTTATGTTTTGCATTCGTGTTATTATTGAGGTAATTGTTTGGTTGTTTGCACGAGGTTTCCGTCGTGCTGTTGTTGTTATTGTTTGCACAAGGGTTATGCCGTGCTGTGTTGCTCTTTGCACGAGGTTTCTGCCATGGCGTTGTTATTATTGATACGCATGTGGTGGTATAAGGTCTGGGTGTTGAAACACATGCAGTGAGATAATGTGGGCTTGATAAGCGTGACTAGTAGGGAAACTACTAGAAGTCATGGGGTATGATAAGGTAGGCTAAATCGCGGTGTGCTATTTCGGGAAAAATAATTTTCAAAACTAAATGTAAAGGCTCCCGCAGTGATATAAGGAAAGACTGTGATTTATTTTTATGATTTGGGACTATGAGGCGGTACCTCGGGAGTGCCTCTATTGATCTTTCTCTATTTGCTGTATTTTTATTTGGCTGTTGTTTTCCTTAACATGTAAATTTTTGTTTTCCTTTCGTGTTGTATTAGCTGCCTTGATTCCGTGTTGTTATCTTTCCATAAATTCTTTATTGTTTTATTTCCTCGTAATTATTATTATATTATTATATCTTCTGTCTTGTTTTCTTATTATCTCTAATAGGGCCTTGACCTGACCTCGTCACTACTCTACCGAGGTTAGGCTTGGCACTTATTGGGTACCTTTATGTTGTACTCATACTATGCTTCTGCACATGTTCTGTGTAGATCCAGGTAAATCCCATCAGCCTCGGTATTAGCGCGTGAGTGGCTTACTTTGGAGACATCAAGGTACACTTGCCCGCGTCCGTAGGCCTTGGAGTCCCCTTCTATCCTGTTCTTTTCTTATTTCTTTACATATTTATAGGCACTGATGTATAGGAGTATTTAGTACTGTACCTAGAGCTTGTGACTTATATATTCACTGGGTTTTTGGGAGATGTACATGTTGAGTTGCAGATTTTATTTCATACAGTCGTTGTTGTTTTTGAAATTTAAATTAATATTTAGTTATTGCGCAGGTTTGTTAGGCTTACCTAGTCTTAGAGACTAGGTGCCGTCACGACATCCTACAGAGGGGATTTGGGATCGTGACAAACTGGTATCAGAGCTCTACGTTCATACGTGTTATGAGTCACAAGCATGTTTAGTTGAGTCTCACGGATCTGTATGAAGACGTTTGTACTTATCTCGGGAGGCTATGGAACTGTTAGGAAAAATCTTCACTTCTTTAATTCCTTATCATATAAAATTGTTAACTTCGAAATTCTAAATTTCTGTCTTTCTATTCTCTCACAGATGGTGAGGACGCGTATAGCCAGATCTGATGACCAGACACACGCGGCCCCTTGCTAGAGCCGCGAGAGGCCGTGGCCGGGGTAAAGGCCGAGGACGTACACGGGGTGCAGCCAGAGCACTCGCACGAGCTGCTACAAAAGAGCCACCAGTAGCTCTAGTTGGAGAGCAGGCACCTGAGACGCCTGTTACTGCACCAGCACTCCAGGAGACTCTCGCCTAGATTCTGAGCATGTTCGGCACCTTAGCTCAGGCAGGGTTGATCCCACTTGCTCCTGCCACATCTCAGGCCGGGGGAGGAGCACAGACTCCCGCCACCCGTAACCCAGAACAGCGGGTCCAGGTTGACCAGGTCCTAGAGGTCAACCAGCATAACTGGTCACCCTAGTTCAGCCCGAGTTTAAGGCAACAGTTTCTGAGGGGAAGCAACTCAGGCTCGAGAGGTATAAGAAGTACCACCCTCCTACTTTCAGTGGCTTGGCGTTAAACGATGCCCAGGGTTTTCTTGAGGAGTGCCACCGTATCCTCCATACTATAGGTATTGCAAAGTCTAGTGGGGTTGCTTTCACTACATTCCAGCTTAAGGGAGCGGCCTATCTGTGGGCAAGCATATGAGTTGGGTAGTCCGGCCGATGTAGCTTCACTCACTTGGACTCAGTTCTCAGATATGTTCTTGAGGGAGTATGTTCCCCAGAGTCTCAGAGATGCGTGGCGCGCAGAGTTTGAGCAGTTGCACCAGGGTTCTATGACCGTGTTGGAGTATGCAGTCCAGTTCAGTGATTTGGCTAGGCATGCACCAGCCTTGGTTGCTACTGTTAGAGAGAAAGTCCATCGATTTATCGAGGGGCTCAACCCCAGTATCAGATTTAGCATGGCCTGATAGTTGAAGATGGACATCGCATACCAGCAGGTAGTAGGGATCGCTAGGAGATTAGAGGGTATGTTGACTCAAGAGAAGAGGAGAGGGAGGCCAAGAGGTCTCGAGATACTGGCACATATAGTGGTAACCATGACCCAGTTGCAGCTCGTCATGGTAAGGGCTATGTGAGTCGCCCTGTTCATTCGGCTTCCAGCTTCCAGCGGCATTCCGGCTACTCCTATGCACCACCATTGTCTAGTGCACCTCCTGCACGGGGGCTTCCAGCGATCAATCTAGTCGATCAGGCTCGAGCCAACCACAGTAGCTACATGCTCCAAGAGCTTACTTTGAGTGTGGTAATACTCGTCATATGGTGAGGGATTGCCCCAGACTCAGGAGGGGTGCACCTCAACCGACTGCTCAGACTCCACGTATTCCACCGGGTCCTCAGGCTTCTCCGTCCATGGTCGCCGCACCAGTTGCCTCTCCACCTGCCCAACCAGCTAAAGGTGGACGTCGAGCAGGTAGAGGTCGCCCTAGAGGGGGAGGCCATGCTAGATATTATGCTCTTCCTACTAGGACGGAGGCAGTTGCATCCGACTCAGTCATCACAGGTATTATTCTGGTCTGCCATAGAGATGCATCAGTCTTTTTTGATCCAGGCTCCACTTATTCCTATGTGTCATCTTATTTTGCTCCGTATTTTGGTGTATTCCGTGATTCTTTGAGTTCTCCTGTCTATGTGTTCACACCTGTGGGAGATTCTATTGTTGTTGACTGTGTGTATCTGTCGTGTTTAGTTGTTCTTAGTGGCTTTGAGACCAGATCCGATCTATTGTTGCTCAGTATGGTATATTTTTATATTATTTTGGGCATGGATTAGTTGTCGCCCTATCATGTTATTCTTGACTGTCACGCCAAGACGGTGACGTTTGTTATACCAAGTCTGCCATGGTTAGAGTGGAGAGGTACTTTAAATTATGTTCCTAGTAGGGTTATCTCATTTTTAAAGTCTCAGCATATGGTTGAGAAGGGGTGTAATGCTTATCTAGCCTTTGTGAGGGATGTCAATGTTGATAATCCTACCGTGGAGTGAGTTCCGGTAGTGAAGGATTATCCAGATCTATTTCCGGCAGATCTTCTAGGCATGCCGCCCGACAGGGATGTTGATTTTTGCATTGATTTGTTACCAGGCACTCAGCCCATTTCTATTCCACCCTGTCGTATGGCCCAAGTAGAGTTGAAAGAGTTAAAAGAGCAGTTGCAAGAGTTGCTTGATAAGCGCTTCATTCGGCGCAGTGTGTCTCCTTGGGGTGCTCCAGTTTATTTGTAAAGAAGGACGGTTCTATGCGTATGTGTATTGATTATCGCCAGTTGAACAAGATTACAGTAAAGAACAGGTATCCATTTCCACATATTGATGACCTATTTGATCAGCTACAGGGTGCCAGAGTGTTCTCTAAGATTGACTTGCGTTTAGGCTATCATCAGTTGAAGATTCGGGAGCCAGATATCCTGAAGACTGCCTTCAGGACTCGGTATGGTCATTACGAGTTCCTTATGATGTCTTTTGGGCTGACCAACACCCCATCAGCATTCATGCACTTGATGAACAATGTATTTTAGCCCTATATTGAATCATTCGTCATTGTGTTTATTGACGACATTCTGGTGTACTCCGGAGCCGGGAGGATCATGAGCAGCACCTCAGGACTGTGCTTCAGACCTTGAGAGAAAAGAAGTTGTATGCAAAATTTTCATAGTGTGAATTCTGGCTAGATTTGGTGGCATTGTTGGGTCATGTGGTATCGAGTGAGGGGATCAAGGTGGATCCGAAGAAGATTGAAGCAGTGTAGAGTTGGCCCAGACCGTCCTCAACTATAGAGATCTGGAGTTTTCTTGGTTTGGCGAGGTATTACCATCGATTTGTAGAGGGTTTCTCGTCTATTGCAGCACCTATGACCAAACTGACCCAGAAGGGTGGTCCTTTCAGGTGGATTGAGGAGTGTGAGGAGAGTTTTCAAAAGCTCAAGATAGCTTTGACTACACCCTCAGTGTTGGTGTTGCCTTTGGGTTTGGGGTCTTATACTGCGTATTGTGGTGTGTCGCGTATTGGTCTCGGTGCGGTGTTGATGCAGGACGGTAGGGTGATTGCCTACGCGTCTAGACAGTTGAAGGTGCATGAGAAGAACTATTTTTTCCACGACCTTAAGTTAGCAGCTATTGTTCATGCCTTGAAGATCTGGCGGCACTATTTGTACGGTGTCCCTTGTGAGGTCTACACCGACCACCGGAGTCTACGGCATCTGTTCAAATAGAAGGATCTTAACTTGCCGCAGTAGAGGTGGTTAGAGTTGCTTAAGGACTATGATATCACCATTCTATATCATCCCAAGAAGGCCAATATGGTGGTCGATGCCTTGAGTTGCAAGGCGGAGAGTTTGGGCAGCTTAGCATATCTGCCGGTAGCAGAGAGGCCATTAGCCTTGGATGTTCAGGCCTTGGCCAACTAGTTTGTTAGATTTGATGTTTATGAGCCGAGCTGAGTTTTGGCTTCTGTGGTTTCACGGTCTTCTCTTTATGATCGTATCAGAGAGCGTCAGTATGATGACCCCCATCTGCTTGTCCTCAAGAACACAGTTCAGCACGGCGATGCCAAGGAGGTCACTACTGGGGATGACGGTGGATTACGGATGCAGGGCAGGCTATGTGTGCCCAATGTAGATGGCTTGCATGAGTTGTTCTCCAGGAGGCTCACAGTTTGCGATACTACATTTATCCAGGTGCCGCGGAGATGCATCAGGACTTAAGGAAACATTATTGGTGGAGGAGAATGAAGAAGGACATAGTGGAGTATGTAGCTCGGTGCCTATATTGTCAACAGGTGAAGTATGAGCATCAGCGCCCTAGTGGATTACTTCAACGGTTAGAGATCCCAGAGTGGAAATGGGTGCGGATTACTATGGATTTTGTTGTTGGGCTCCCACGGACTCAAAGGAAGTTGGATGCGGCTTGGGTGATTGTGGATAGGTTGACTAAGTCAGCTCATTTCACTCCAGTTGTGACTACTTATTCTTCAGAGTAGCTAGCTCAGGTTTATATTTGCGAGATTGTTAAGCTTCATGGCATGCCGGTATCTATCATCTCTGACCGGGGTACTTAGTTTACATCACGGTTCTGGAGGGCCGTACAACATAAGTTGGGCACGCGAGTGGAGTTGAGTACAACATTTCACCCTCAGACAGATGGACCGTCTGGGCACACTATTCAGATATTGGAGGATACGTGCGTGTGTGATGGAGTTTAAGGGTTCTTGGGATTAGTTCTTGTCGCTTGCGGAGTTTGCCAACAACAATAGTTATCAGTCGAGCATTCAGATAGCCCCGTATGAGGCTTTGTATGGTAGGCGGTGCCGGTCTCTGGTGGGTTGGTTTGAGCCGGGTGATGCTAGGCTATTGGGTACAGACTTGGTTCAAGATGTTTTAGAAAAGGTTAAATTGATTCAGGATCGACTTCGTACAGCCCAATCCAGACAAAAGAGTTATGCGGATCAAAAGGTTCGCGACGTTGCATTCATGGTTGAGGAGTGGGTCTTGCTCCCGATTTCGCCCAGGAAGGGTGTTATGAGGTTCGGGAAGTAGGGCAAGTTTAGCCCTAGGTATATCGGACCTTTTGAGATTCTTGAGAGGTTTGGAGAGGTGGCTTAAAGACTTGCCCTTCATCCAGTGTTCCATGTTTCTATGCTCTAGAAGTATCACGGTGATCCGGCTCATGTGTTAGACTTTAACTCAGTCCAGTTGGACAAAGATTTGTCTTATGTTAAGGAGCCGGTGGCCATTTTGGACAGGCAGGTTCGAAAGTTGAGGTTGAAGAACATAGCTTCAGTGAAGGTTCAATGGAGGGGTCAGCCAATCGAGGAGGCGACTTGGGAGACCAAGCATGATAACGTAGCCGTTATCCTCATCTTTTCACCAATTCAGGTATGTCTCTATACTCGTTCGAGGACGAACATTTATTTTAAAAGGGGGAGGATGTAACGACCCAGCCGGTCGTTTTGAGTATTTTAGCCCCGATCCCCTAATTTTTGCTTCCTCTATGTTATATTGTGGTTACGTGACTTGCCAGAGTGTTTGGTTTTGGTTTTGGGTGAGTTTCAGAGTGAGATGGGACACATAATTCCTAAGTTGGAAGTTTAAGTCGTAGAAGATGACCGTAGTTTGACTTGTGTGAAGATTACTTCGGAATGGAGTTTTATCGATTCCAATAGCTCTATAGGGTGATTTTGGACTTAGAAACGTGTCCGAATGTTAATTTGGAGGTCCGAAGGTCATTTCGACGTGATTTGGCGGAAGTTGGAAGTTGGAAGATTTTGGAAAGTTTGATCGGGAGTGGACTTTTTGATATCAGGGTCGGATTTCGATTCTGGAAGTTGGAATAGCTCGGTATTGTTAACTATGACCTGTGTGCAAAATTTAGTGTCAATCAGAGTTGTTTTGGTATGAATCAGCGTTGGTTTCGGAATTCAGAAGTTCATAGTTCATAGGCTTGAATTTAGGTTGCGATTCGTAAACTTTTTGTTATTTGATGTGATTTGTGGCCTCGAGTAGGTCCGTTATGTGTTTTGGAACTTGTTGGTATATTTGGACGGGGTCCCGGGGGCCCGAGTGTGAATCGGATGGAAATCAGATCATTTTTGGACTTAGGGAATTTCTAAAGTGCTGCTGTTCTGGTGTCTTTGCACCTGCGGAGAGTCTGGTCGCAGGTGCGCCTTGGTCATTGTAGAAGCGGAGGAGCGAGTCCAGGCCTGGGTTTGCAGGTGCAGACTTTTGAGGCGCTGGCGCGCTTCCGAAGGCGCGACCCTTTTCTCCGCGGAAGCGGAATTTGAGGAGGGGGCCTGGGACAGGACCACAGGTGCGGTCTCCTTCTCCGCAGAAACGGGCTCGCATGTGCAAGCCATGGTCCGCAGAAGAAAATTTTTAAGACTTAAGTGTTTTCCGCACCTGCGATGGTTTTTCCGCAGGTGCGGCATCACAGAAGTGACCCAAAGGCTGCAAATGCGAGGATCGCTGGGCAGAAAAGGGGAATTCGAGGGTTTGATTTCATAATTCATTTTGGGATTTTGAGAGCTCGGTTTGAGGTGAAATTTTGAGGGATTTTCATAGAGGACTTTGGGGTATGGAATTCTAGCTCGTTTTTGATTAATTCCCACAAATCTATTGATAATTTCGTCATTTAATTGGTGTGTTTTGCAGTTTGAAATTGGGGGAAAAAATGTAGAAGTTCTTAGACTAAATTTTTGAGTTTAGAAAGGTGAAATAAGGTCGGATTTGAATAATTTTTGTATTGTTGAAATCGATATCGAATGGGTATTCGAATTTTATAATTTTGGTCGGGTTCTGAGACGCGAGCCTGGGTCGACTTTTTTTGGGGCGATTTTTCAATTCTTTGCTAAGATCATAATTTCATTGTTTAAAATTAGTTTTATATAGTTATATTTATAGTATGAAATTATTTTGGCTAGATTCGAGCCGTTCGGAGTTAGAAAATCAAGGGAAAGTCCTTCTCATTGATTGATTTAGCGTGGTTTGAGGTAAGTGACTTGTCTAACCTTGTGTGGGAAAAATTTCCCTTAGGATTTGGTATTGTTGTGATAATTGTGATATGCGGAAGCCGTGTATGTAAGGTGACAAGTGCGTACATGGGCTAAATATTGATATTCCGATTTTAGCTACTTAGTTTCCTTTTCATGCCTTATTTGAGGTACTTTAGCATGTTATAGTCACATGTTTAGCCTAACTTCACATGTCTATTTGTCTTATCTCTTATTTGCAATTTGTACTACACGTTCAGTTGAATTACTTGCTTTCTTAATCCCGTATTCATTATTTAACTGTGGAATTCTTTGCTTGAAATTGCCATCGCTTGAAATATCTTGTTGTTAAGTTTGGGGTTGAGTTGCAAAGGCCGTAGTTTCTACTGAGGCAAGGTATAAGTTGTGAAATGTCATTTTACTTAGTTGTTATGTTTTGCATTCGTGTTATTATTGAGGTGATTGTTAGGTTGTTTGCACGAGGTTTCTGCTGTACTGTTGTTGTTATTGTTTGCACGAGGGTTCTATTGTGCTTTTGTTGCTATTTGCACGAGATTTCTGTTGTGCCGTTGTTATTATTGATACGCATGTGGTGGTATAAGGTCTGTGTGTTGAAACGCATACTGTGAGATAAGGTGGGCTTGATACGCGCGGCTAGTAGGGGAACTACTAGAAGCCATGTGGTGTGATAAGATGGGCTAAAATGCAGGGTGCTATTTCGGAAAAAATAATTTTCAAAACTAAATGTAAAGGCTCCCGCGGTGATATAAGGAAAGATTATGATTTATTTTTATAATTTGGGACTATGAGGCGGTACCTCAGGAGTGCCCTTGTTGATCTTCCTTTATTTGCTGTATTTTTGTTTGGCTGTTGTTTTTCTTAACATGTAAATCCTTGTTTTCCTTTCGTGTTGTATTAGCTGCCTTGATTCCGTGTTGTTATCTTTCTGTAAATTCTTTATTGTTTCATTTCCTTGTAATTATCACTATATCATTATATCTTCTGTCTTGTTTTCTTATTATCTCCAGTAGGACCATGACCTGACTTCATCACTACTCTATTGAGTCTAGGCTTGGCAATTACTGGGTACTGTTGTGGTGTACTCATACTATGCTTCTGCACACGTTTTGCCCAGATCCAGGTACATCCTATCAGCCTAGGTATTAGCACGTGAGTTGCTTGCTTTGGAGACTTCAAGGTACACCTGCCCGCGTCCGCAAGCCTCGGAGTCCCCTTCTATCCTGTTCTTTTCTTATTTCTTTAGATCTTTATAGGCAGTGATATATAGGAGTGTTCAGTACTGTACCTAGAGCTTGTGAGTTATATTTTTACCGGGTTTTTGGGAGATTTACATGTTGAGTTATAGATTTTATTTCATATAGTTGTTGATGTTATTGAGATTTAAATTATTATTCAGTTATTCCACATGTTTGTTAAGCTTACCTAGTCTTATAGACTAGATGCCGTCATGACATCCTATGGAGGGAATTTGGGGTCATGACACCGAGCAAGCCAAATAATGCTCCAAAAATGCCATTTCACGCGTACCAACCTTCGATCGGCTCGAAACTAGCTAAAAGCAACTCAAATACATCAAATAAAGCCCAAGGAAATAATTTCAAATGATAAAGGTCGAATCTTTAATCAAAAGCCGAAAGTCAACTAAAAAGTCAAACTCGGGCCATGCCTCGAAACTCGACAAAACTTATAAACTCCGATGATCCATTCAATAACGAGTTCAACCATACAAGTTTCATTCAAATCCGACTCCGAATCGATGTGTAAAACTCGAAAATTCACTCTATGAAACTTTAGACAAACCCCCTTAACCCCCCTCTGCCCTAATTTCTCTCTTGAAATCATCAATCAAATGTCAAAAACGAAGATAAATTCATGAAATAAATTCAAAACCAAGTTGAGAACACTTACCCCAACCCATATGGTGAAAATCGCCTAAAAAATCGCTTCAATCCGAGCTCCATAGTTCCAAATATGGAAAAATAGTCGAAACCTCCGAAATAGAGTGCTTTATAATCACTAGGCGAATTAGTGAATCCCGATCGCGGAAATACCCTCGCGATCGCGAAGAAGGAAAAACATTACCCAGAAAATACCCTACGCGATCGTGCACAAAGCTTCGCTAACGTGAAGAACAACAACACTGCCTCCAACAAATACCCTACGCGATCGCGAATTAACTCATGCGAAGGCGAAGAACACAGGCGCCCACACTCCGCGATCGCGTCCAATATTACGCGAATACATTGAAGAAGCTTCCTATTCCAACTCTCAACTCAGCCCTATGCGAACGCGATACCCGCTGTGCGAACGCGTACCGTCTTCAACACCAGGCTACCCGATCGCGTCTGTCCAATTGCGACTGCGAATAAGAAATATTCCAGCTCCATATTTCCTTCTACGCGATTGCATCTCCTAATCCGCGATCGCGTAGAGCAATCGAGGCATCAAAAACTAGAACACACCAGCAATGAAAACATGAAAAGAAAATAGCCCAAAATCAATCTGAAACACGCCCGAGCCCCTTAGGACCACGTCCGAATATCCCAACAAGTCTCGTAACATAACGCGGACCTACATGAGGCCTCAAATCACGCATAACAATATCAAAACGATGAATCGCACCTCGAATCAAGCTTAAATGAACTTTAAAATTTTGATTTTCAAAACTCGCTCCGAAACATATCAAATCAACCCGGAATGAACCCAAAATTTGCACACAAGTCCAAAATAACGTAACGAAGCTATTCCAATTCTCGGAGCCACAATCCGAATCCGATATCCTCAAAGTCAACTCTCGGTCAAACTTATGAACTTTTCAAACTTTCAAATTTTCAACTTGCGCCAATTACTGCCAAAACCTTCTAGAAATAAACTCTGTTCCGGAGTCAAATTCACAAAAGCCAAACTTGGTCAACTCTTTCAACTTTAAGTTTCAAACATGAAATTTATCCTTCCAAATTATTTTCGAAACTGAAACCGACGACTCACATAATTCATAATACATCATACAGAGCTACTCCTGTCCTCAAACCACCTAGCAAAGTGCAAATACTCGAAACGATCAGTCGAATCGTTACATGAGCTTTAAGTCTTGGTAAATTTTCAGACTAAGGAAAGTTGTTGTAGCAGATATATGATTCGAAATTATTATTATTTTTTTCTTTTTCATGAGCATTCTTGCATCCAATTCAATTGGAACTCACTAAGTTACCATTATCACTATCTAATTGAAATCATGATAAATCAAAGATACCCATATCAATAAAATAATAAGATATACTTTGAATTTAGAAATAACAATAGTTGTGAATAATTATATTGAAGCACCAGGTTGCTATCAACTATGGAACTCTGCTTTATTATTCCTCTCACTTTGGAACCAGAAGCTCTCGTTGCTTTCCTCCTCCTTATCTTTGGTCTTTTTTTTCCCTCTTCATCTAACTTGTTAGCAGCAATTGCTACGTTTCCCCATCCCTAAGACCCCTTTTCTTTTTGTTCGTTTTGCCAGATTTTCTATCTGGTGGGCTTCGGCCCTAAATCCTCTTTTATTATATTTTTATTTATTTAATTAGTTTTTTAGAATGATGGGCTATTACATTAATAGATATCACTCATTATATCTTGGAATGATTGATGTTAAATTGCTAAAGGCTTTAACATGAAGAAGATCATATGTTTGATTGTTTTTATTCAAATGGTTTAATTTGTCCATGGCAATGATTTGATAAAAATAGATCATGTGAGGCTACTATACTATGAATTTATTTTTGAAATATCAAATATTTTGGAAGTTACTAGTGGAGACCACCGAGATTGGTTTGGATGTTGAGTTGGTTATCGTGGAACTACATGTGCCGGCGTAGAGACACATTCCAAGGCTAAGCTAAGGTTTGTGGGATAAAGTCCTCTCGTTGGGAGGGCAAATGATCATTGCTTAAAGTAATGAGGTTAAATCGACTCGTACAACACTACAAAAAGTCGCTCAGACAAGTAGGGTCAAATGCTTATTGCTAGGTTTATCACATAGTGGTTGTTTATTATGTCGATGTCACTATAGTACTCCAGGTGAAAAGGTAAAAGATAATTTTGTTATGTTTCGGCCTAAGGAGATGAAAGTGATTTCAGTGACTTAATGAGGTTGAAATGATTTTGTATGGTTCTTATTAAAATTATGGGTTGATATAAATATTTCAAAAGTTTGTATTATGATTTATATTTTTCCAGTCTTTCATTCAAAATGATAAAGAGCATGATTTGACATAATTATTATCATTTTATATAAAATGTTGGTTGCATTATTTTTGCAAAGCCTTATCCCAGGAACTTAAGTTAGAGAGAGAGTCTATGATATTTATTGAGTACGTGGTGTACTCAGCCCTTAGGGGCCCCTCTATAGGGTCCCGCTTATTTTACATATTTTAGGATATTGCATGGTACGCGATGAGCAGATGAGGCTAGGATGACTCTCTTTTCAAGGTGTATGGTGAGGCACCACTTATTTTCCGTGGTACCTGTCATGTTGATCTTACTTTCTTTTGGTTGGGGTTGTCCTAAGTGTTTCTTTTATTCTCATGTCTTAGAGATTCCATAGACAATTAGTATTCATTTGGAGTTGTAATTGATGGGTTATTCATATAGCATGAAATGAAAAAGACATTGTTATCCTTATGTATTTTCAATTATTGAAAATGAAGGATTTAAAGATTATGTTTTATTTATATTATTAATCATTTAAAATGATTATGTTTTCAAAAAGGCTTTTGCATGCATCTTTTAAGCATAAAAATCGATATTCTTATAGGGGTTGGTCTATCCTGATTCGATAATATGTCGGGTGCCAGTCACGTAGATTTGGGTCGTGATGCTTATTCTAAAGAGTGTTGAATATTTTTTCACTACAAAATAAAGATTTAGACAATATATAGAGTTAATTTGAACAAGGTCTACCTTTTTGGACAACAACTATCATCTCCAACTGCTCCAATAATTATCACATGACTTTAGGTAGTTGCCCGTCGTTCCATCCGTCTTAGGACAATCAGCCACAACTCTATATATTTTCATAAGCACATTATACTCAAACTCTATATACTTCCTAACAACTAAGTCAAACATTTCCATGATTCAAACTTCCAAAATACTCCTTGATCTTTCCACACTGATTACCATGTACCCACCTAAATCACATCAGCACATTATAGTGCATTAAGCCCAAAATTAATTTAAACTTGATTAACTCAATTGGAGTAATTGCTACAAATTAATATCAAGCATATTTCATTTGCTAATCATCAAAATTTTATAGAACTCAACAACAAGCAAGATAAGGAACATGCAGATTAATTTTGCACAGAAGATCAAGTATCCCGATCTCTTGTACTGGAAATAATCACGTGGCCAAATTGTTGCTCTCTTTATCCCAATTTATGTAATGCATTTTTCTTTTTTAGTTTGTCCCAAAATGAATAATATCTTCCTATATTTAAAATAATAATTTTAAATATCTCATTTTACCCGTAATGAAACGATTTATAAGCATATATTTATGACTTGTTTTATACCACATGTTTTACAAGTCTTTCTTTCTTTCTTCTTATTGTCTAGTCAAAGTACATGACATAAAATGGAACGAAGAGCAGGGGCGGATCCATGTGGGAGGGGTGGGTTCACTTGAACTCATGCTCCTCTCCTTAAACGCTGTATAATACTTGTATTTTTATTAGTACCAAAATACTTTAGAGAAGAACACCATCATCTTTCACCCAAGACCTATTATGTCAAATCATCAAGAATTAGAACTAGATGTGGAAGCGTCCTTGATTCCATAGGAATGAATGAAACTGCTAGTCTTGCGGTCAGTGGCCTTCTAAATCAAGACGTAGGAATTGCACAGAAGATGGCTCTCCCTTTTCCACCGACAGGATATTAGAAAAGAACCCTCAGTCTGATTTGGGGATCATAACCCTATTTATAGATGCATACAGTTTACGTAATTCTAATTTAGCCCATCATTAAATTAGAAATTATATCCAGGTATCTACACATGAAACCCCATATATTAGGAGGTGTCTTATAGACCCATTTAACTTTAAACCTTAGCAGATCACTAATTTGGGTCAACCTTTTAATGTTAGTAAATAACATATAATTATTCTTAATACCATATATGTGCAAGTCCATAAAAAGTTCTAACAATCTCCCACTTGGACTATACATATAACTCTATAATTGTATGTCACCTTATGAGCTCAAAATATTTGCTATCATAAGCCAAAGTACCTCCGAACAATCTCGTCCATCAATCATGCCAATATTGAACCAAGGCGGCTTTCGTTACATTTATATTGACTAAACCTTTCTTGATCAGGAATACCAACATAACCAAATGACATTGATCAAGTATGGATGTGTAACATGAAATTTACATGCAATGTGTTCCAAGCATGCGTATTTTCAATTGGTCCAACTGAAAAAACAAATCAGAGTGAAAATAACTTGAATACTTTATTTCTGCAGAAATAACCTCAAATATCCTTAAACTGAAATCATTACCTGAAATCTTAAACTGAAACATAATTGTGTCCATAAAGAACATTTAAGAGGTTACAAATTCCCACTGAAACTAAATATCCTTAAGTGACATGACACCCATATAAAGCAATATGCTCATGAAAACCTTGGGTTGTAGTCCTTTAGCAAGTGGATCCACAATCATGGAGTTTGTACCAATATTCTCTATAGATACCTAACCACTCTGAACTTTTTCTTTAACAACCAGGAACTTTATGTAAATGTGCTTTGACTTTACCGAACTCTTGTTGTTATTAGAATATAAAACTGCTAGCTTATTGTCACAGAATAACTTAAATATCCTTTCACTTTTGCATAGATTCACAGCCAGTGACAAAATTCTGCATTCATATTCCATAATCAGATGCTACATAATATGGTATAAATTAACTGTCATGGTGAAAAGAGCTGTGAGTGTTCGTTTAACACTCTTCCTTATATAGCTCATCAACCAAGTATGTCATATTATATCAGCATCTACTGAAGTTGATATCTAAATACCTGATTATCTTTAACTTTTTCGACTTCCTTTACGTGAGCATAAAATATTTGTTCTCTATAATTACCTTTTGAACCTTAAGCTGCTTTCAAAATATAAGACTATAAATTATTTATATATCTGCCCAACATCCCTAAATTAAATGAGATATTCAGACGCATACAAAGCTGATCATACATCACACAATAAAAAAATATAGTTACTCCCATTAAACTTGGGGTATACACAATAATTAATAAAATTTATCTCGAAGCCAAATAAGACAATAACTTGATGAAATTAGTAATACTATTAATGAGACACTTTCTTAAGTTCATAGATGATTTTTCTCTATTGAAATTTATTCTTGAGGTTGTAGAGTTTGTTCTTTGAGAACTACTTCTTGAAGAACAGGTTGAATGACATTGTCTTTGATCCGTATTTACTTCTTGACAATGTCAAGTATAGAAAGTTGTTCCTGAGCATAGATAATAACAATTAGAGGAATATCAATATGTTCCTCTTCAAAGACAAAGTCCTTAACTCTCTCTTCCCCACAAACTCAACATCCTAAAGAACCTCAAATTATTGGAAAAAGTAGCCTTAGTAGTGGGATACAAATTCTGAAAAATTGAGGGAATAGAAAATATTATTGGACATAAGTCTCTTAATTCTCCTTTAGAGATATGACTTAATCTCTCGTGTTGTAAAGAAGCTGACTATTGGATAGCTAATTTACCCTTGTTTACTAGTTATGTTAACATGTAAGGTTCATTGAACAAAGCAATCATATCAAGCAAGTATAGATTAATGTAACCTGATAAAGAACCGTGACTAACCAATTTTAAATTATGAAAGAGACCTTTTTTTTTTCAAATAAATAAAAATAATCAAACTTGTCTAATACAAAAACAGAAATCAAATTCCCTTCAAAAAAATGGTGTAACATAAATCTCGTTCAAATTCAAATAAAATTGGTTCTTAACAATAATCTAAAAGTTTCAATTGCTTCGATTTTCGCTGACTTGCCATCACCATCGTAAATGTATCTTTCACTATCATTAGGCTTTCGATAGTTTAGGCAACCCTGCATAGACACAGTGATGCGAGTTATTATACCGGAATTTATCCACCATTTGTGTCTTGGTACCGAAGTCAAATTAACCATAGAACAAACAAAATTAAGACGCGTCCCTTTCTTTGCACGCCATGCATGATAGTTGGTACAATCCTCTTCTTATGACCTGTAGATTTACAAAAGAAACAATCATTTGTAGTTGATTCCTGATGTTGTTTCTTTTGTGTTGCTGTATCCACAGCTTCCTTATTCTTTCTCTTCTTGTCCTTCCTTTTGTCCTTAGGCACAGCGGCTAAGTGAGCACTTTCTATCTTTTCCTGCTTCAGTCTATCCTCTTCCTGAACACAGTGTGAGATGAGCTCATTTAGAGACCAAGTCTCTTTCTGATAATTATAGCTCACCTTAAACTGGCTAAACTGTGGTGGAAGGGATATCAAAACCAAATGAACTAGCAAGTCCTCAGAGAGGTCCAACTTAAGTGCTTTCAACTTAGAAGCAAGATGAGACATTTGCATGATGTACTCCCTGATGTTACCTTTACCTTGATACCTCATTGAAATCAGACTTGTCAAGAGTGTACCAATCTCAGCCTTTTCACTCTTGCAAATACTTTTTTCAATTTCAGTCATAAATTCTTTAGCCATCTTAACTTTGTCAGACATAGGCCCTGAATGTTTCTGGAATGGCTTTCTTCATTATCATCATACACATGCGATTGGATCTCTCCCACCTTTCCATCTCTCTCTTTCCATTAGAGGTACTCTTATCTGTAAGAGGTGGTGGAGAATCAACCCTTAACGCAAGGTCGAGATCCATGACTCCAAGAACTATGTTGAGATTCTCTTGTCATGACTTGAAGTTAGTGCCATTCAACATAGGAATTGATTTGATGTTGGCAGTTATATTTGCAGGAGTAATTTCAGCTAAATCAGAGAACATCAACTAAAGTAATTAATAAGTGGGGATTTTGACTACTTATTAGCGCCTTTTAGCTTTTGTTTTCGTCCAAAAGCGTTTAATTGTCTTCTCGAAAATTGATGAAATATGCTTAATTACAGGAATATTGAAAGATGAACCCTGAGATGAAATCCAACTCAAGAAGGAGTAATTTGAACTCAAGGACAAAACGGACACACAAGCTCAATTGTGCGGACCGCAAAATATCATCTGCGGTCGCAGGTTATGAAGGAATTTCCATAAGAAACTGGTGCAAAGTGCGATCCGTACATAAATTGTGCGACCGCAAGAGCTGAGCCAGAAGCAATGTTCAGAGAAGATGCATTCCAAGGCTCCCAGAGTGTGGACCGCACAACAATAGTACGACCGCATATACAATTGTGCGAACCGTAGAAGAGCAAGGTGCGGCCCAGTCACAATTCTGCGGACTGCAGAAGAGCAAGGTGCTGTCGCAGTCACAATTCTGCAGACCGCAGAAAGAGTGCAGTGTGGCCACAGTTCAGAATTATGCGGCCGCAGACTCCCAATCTGTCAAGCTGAAGAAAAGTACGGACCGCACATGGAATTATGAGGCCGCAAAACCTCTGAAAGAGCATTTTTGTCCGAAATTTCTAACCCTGTATAAATAGATAAGTTTCATATTTTGAGGTTAACTTTGGACATCAGCAGCTACAATAGTCGTTTCTAAGGCTGGCAATTGCTCCGGTTCCAACCGGACCGGACCGGACCGGTTAGGGACTGGAAATCGGCCCGGCCCAGACCGGTTGGAATCGGACCAATTAAAGGGGGGGGGGCTTACTGGTCCGATAACGTAACGGCTCTATTGATGAAATAGCCATTGGGCAACGGCCAAAAACGGCTAGTTTAACCCCATAACCCCTCTAACTATTTTTTCTTATAAATACCCCATTATTTCATCATATTATTCACAAAAATCATCAAACTCTCTCTAATTCTCTAAAAATCATCTACAATATTGCTATTTTGTTACTTTGGCTACTTGTCTAAATCTAAATTCCACAATTTTGGTTATTTATCAAGTTTTACTTGGAGTTGCTAACTTGCTATCAATTGAAGGTTCAAGTTTCAACTTCATCTCAATTATACGGCTATATTGGTTGGTCGTTCCTATCTCTACTCTTTAATTATATTTTTGTGATATATTTATTTTATTGGTTGGTTATTTTATTTGCTATAAATTATAATTATGTCTCAAAGAGGTTCAATTGGAACTAGTAGTGGGGGGGCGGGCACGTGGTCGTTCGGGAAATAAGGGTAAAGGAATTATTGGTAGTTCTAATCAACACGTAGAGGAAAATTAATATTATCATGATTTTAGCTCCTTTAATCCTCTTGATTCACAAAATGTAGAAGCGGAATTTAATTATGAAACTGGGGTTAATTTAGAAGAACAACATGAATTTCAAGCTAGTCCACCTGAAGTTCAGTCCGACTTGCCTCCTCCCGTACCTCCCACTAGAGCCCCAGTTCAACGTAAGGATAGATCTGAGGTTTGGGAATTTGTACAGAAGAACAAAGATACTCAGACGGCTGTTTGTAGTCTTTGTGGACATGTGTGGATGTTTAGAACTGAGGGTAATGAAGGTGGGACGGGTAAAATTAGAACTCACTTATTAAAGAGACATCCCAAGGAATGGTCAATGCAGGCGGGGGTATTTATCTTGGAACCGAGCATGGGGAGGTAGCACATGACGCATCCTCGGGTATCCGAACTAAACTTAACCAAACAACAGGAGGAATTCTTAGTTATGATAAACAAAGGGATAGAGAAAATATTGCTAAACTAGTTGCGGTAGAGGGTTTGCCTTACAGTTTTCCTTCTTCTACTGGTTTTGTTCGATATATCCAAGCTACATATAATCCTTCCTTTAAAGGTTTTCCAAGAACAACTGTAAAAAATGATATTATTAAATTTAAAAATGAATATAGAGATTATTTGAGATATTTATTTGATAACTTTGACATTAGAGTATGTCTTACAACTGATATGGGTCGTTCAACTAATAACTGCGATTATATTACTGTTACTGTTCATTGGATAGATCCTGATTGGGTCTTCCAAAAACGTATAATTGCATATAAAGCAGTTGATGAACCACACACGGGAAATTATATTTCCAAAACTGTTTCATCTGTTTGTCGTGCTTATTGTTTGACTAATAAA